>CAWVNZ010001272.1:0-36308 GCA_963930735.1 Dioctria linearis
GAATACAAAAGGAAATCATCAACTGTTTCTGCCGGGGTCTTCCGTTTATTGCATGGCTACTTTTACCGTTATGAAGACAGATAATATTTCATCTAATACATTTATACCTTTTAAGCTTATTCTGTTGTCTATAGATTCTTTATTATGACTTCGTCCCCTTAGTAACAAGGAATCGTAGGTATTTCATTGTTGAATGTATTGACATAAGCGTATAAATTATTTTAACAAATAATAAAGAAACTCATTTGGTTTGGATGCACTTAATTTTAACACTGGTGTTCACCTATCTCTATTATACGTAAAAAGTTAAAAAACAAAAATCCTGAATGAAGAATTTTTCTATGTTTCATACAAGTCAATCAGGTTCAATCAGTCATTTATTTCGAATTTGTACAAAAGATTGAAAATCTTATATTAGTACACTTTAAAGTACGGCTAGATTAACTGAGTAAATTACAAAATAAATTGAAATACCTACAATACATTAGAAAAATTAAAAATAAAACAGAGAGAAAAGAAAGAGATTTTTTTTTTAAATAAACATAGTAGGAAAACTAATAATAAAAAGAAAGAGTTCGACACAAAGTCCATAGATCGATGCTGATCGATCGTTTGCTGAAGAATGCATATAAATACACGAAATATCTTAAGTAGTGGTAAGCTGCCAAATTAAACAGGTGTTGACCTATCAATTATGATAAATGTAATTGCTTCCTCGATTTCATGGCAGAAATACATCAGAAGAAGTATTTCGTCTCAATAATTTATACTATGATACAGTAAACTTAGTAAACTGAGAAATTGCTTGGGGACAAGTTCGAATAATATAAAATATTGCTTTCAAGACTGAAAGTACAAGTTCCAGTTTACAGCTGTTTTGTTCTAAATTCCCCTACATGGTTCTAAATTATGCTGAATACAACTGAGGTATTAATATATGGTTTTTGCTGATTAACTACTACACATAAGCTCGTGCTCATGTCGTCAAATGAATGAGAGAGAGGGAACAAAAGCAAGCATAAATTTTCAAATGCAAGAGTGGGAAGCAAACACAAAAATCCATATCACTTTGACGACGTGTTTTTACCACGCATTTAGATTGGCATAAGGGGGTTTGATATGAGCAGAACGACGCAAACCGAAATCAAACCGTATACAGTAATTGAAAGCAGCCTCGAGCTTTCGATTGCAAACCGAGTCTAGTTTCATGTAAATTTAACTACCAGAAGAAGAAAGAGGCACCAAAAGTGTCCTAACTAATCTCAAACACAAATCGACCGGAAGTACATTGGCAGATAGCCACAGCCTCCTCAACCCACCATAAATTTTACCCCACAATAGATGTAATATGATCACAGCACTCAAACGATCATTAATTTTCACTCCCTAATTGGTTATACAGTTTACATAAGGTAGTTCCACTTTATTAAGCATAATTGGGGGAAGATCCTCAATATTAAGATCAGAATTAGAGGAGGCTATGCATTTTAATTTACTGAGTTAAGAACCAGTTGATCATCAATTGACCACCTAAAAATTTCGGAAAGATCATCATTTATTCTGTAGATACAGTCCTCAATCAGTCCACGAGGTCTACATAAGTACAGCTGCACGTCATCTGTATACAGGTGCAGCTGGACATCATGTACCACATCACATAAATCATTAATATAGAGACTAAGGATGAGAGGTCATAAGACTGGATCCTTTAGGATCTCTACATGCTAGATGCATTTGAGAAGACGGAACTCCATTTATAACCACCTGTTGAGACCTATCTGAGAGAAAACTTGTTATCATCTTAGCAGTAGAAGAGCAGAAATAAAAGTTTGCATACAACTTACGCAGCAATTTCTCATGCACAACACAATAAAATGCCCTAGAGAAACCAACAAACCAGCACACCAATATCTCGCACATCTAGAGGCCGATCGCAAGTCCGTAGTGACCTTGAGTACTGACTGATATTTTGGCAGGAGATAATTATATGATACGTAATTTACAATAATGGCTCGCATACATTTTTCCAAGACTTTGGCAAGAAAACTGAGGATACTGAATGGACGGTAGTGCGCCAGCTCTGTAGGAAATATTTTTTTAGCGACAAGAATAACATTAGCTATTTTCCATACTTGTGGGAAGTGAGATGTAGTGAGATAAGTGTTCATGATTTGCCGAATATAAGGAAAACTGTAAGGCAGTAATATCTTGAGAAAGCGAGGATTTATTTCATCAAAACCAGTAGTACGGGACTTGATGGAGTATATCAATTTAAAAAGCTCATCATTCACCACACACCGGAAAAAGACGCAATTCACACTTTGTTCACGTAAAGCAAGAAAGGACATATTAGGTTGTTGTTTGATAAATAAATTTGTTGCTGGACCTGAAGTAAAATGCCGGTTAAGCTCCTCAGAATCGAAGGGACATTCAGGGTTGACATCAGAATAAATGGAAGCTCGCTTCAAGTTTCCCCACAGGGTTTTGGAAGGTAAGCTAGGATCAAATTTAGAAAAAAAAGTACTCACACTTAGCTCTCCTAATTGCAGAAATGACCTTGTTACAAGCTTGTTTATACATAGAGTGTGCGGGTGTAATAACTACATACTTATAACATTTCCACTGTTTATATAAGAACTCCCTTTCTACAATATTAGAGCGTATTACATGAGAAAACCATGGATTGCTATATGGACGGATCCGTTTGACTTTAAGTGGAACATGTTTATTATATAAATAAGAGATCAACTCACTAAATGTACATGGTTGCTTCTCCGCGGATGGAAGAAGGAAAATGTCTTTCCAATCTAGTGACATACAATCATCTATCCGGTCAACATTATATAGATAATTGAAATCACGATAGCAGAAAGACTTGTTAAGATTCCCACCCTCCGGGAAGAGATAAAGAGTATATCATGATCAAGCGTACTTGGTGGGCTCAGCTGTTGTGAAATCGGATATTACTCTTATTACTAATCATGACAAGATCAAGAAGTGAAGGGTTGCACAATTGAAAAAAGTAGCAATGAATTTATCACATCCAAGTGGAGCGCCCACCATATCAGACAAGAACCTATCGGTCATCACATTATCCATCAGGATGCTAACATTGAGATCATCACCAATAATAACATCGTTGTATGGGTGGACTAAGTGTGACATTGCATTATAAAACTGTTCAACAGACTGCTCACTATAGACACCAGGAGGGCGATACACAGCACATAATAGACATTTCCCGGAACCAACTGCAACCTCCAAGCATAAAAATTCTATTTCCGCAGTCGATAAAGAATCTACGATTTTAGCCTTTAAATTGTCCCTACAAAATAGATCGCAACACCACCTCCCCTGTGACTTAACCGATCATTTCGGAATAGATTAAAGCCAGATATCGCAACGAAAGACGACGGTACATGATGCTGCAGCTATGATTCGCTAACGAGCATAGCGTGAATATTAGAATTGATAAAAATCTGACCCACCTACTTGCCACATATTCGAAATTCTGGTAAAATCTGACATAGTGTGGTTGTCAGCTCGCATATCTAATAGGTACATATGTGAGAAGATTCTCTAGTAGATACGAATTGATGATTTCATAAACCTCATGAGCCATTAGATCGAGATAATGATGAAATTTGTTTTGGATCTAGAACTGAACTTATCATATATTTTTCTTCAACATAATGTGTTTTTCTATGATCGCTCGATCGGCAGTTCAATCATTTGCTACATAACTTTCTTGTTGAGATAAACAGTCAAATAATGAAAATAGTCACTGATAGATTCG
Organism: Dioctria linearis; assembly: GCA_963930735.1. Classification (NCBI taxonomy): domain Eukaryota; kingdom Metazoa; phylum Arthropoda; class Insecta; order Diptera; family Asilidae; genus Dioctria; species Dioctria linearis. Next base: position 3,797 of record CAWVNZ010001272.1, read on the forward strand.
ATAGTCCAATCATGATGAAATAATGGAAATGCTTACTGCTGTTATCATAAATTCATAATGTAAGTAGGGCAGGCCTTTTCACTTGGGTGGCAAACCAGATAGTGGGTTTTGTTTTTGGAACTGAGAGCGATGATTTTGTTTGTTGGGTGGGAAGGTTATCTGTGTTTTTTTGCTTTGTATCAAGATAGTTAAATTGGTGTTTTTCGAAATGGAATAAAATTCATGGCTCTTACAAATCAGAAGTGGCATAAATATCCGCTAACGCCTTGTCAGCTGAAATGCGGGAAGCAGCTGGAAAAGTTGAAAAACAACTTGCGAATGAAATAGCTGATGTTTTATAAATGAAGTCCACCGAAAGTTATATTTTCTGCACCAAGGACTGGGCTTTGAAAAAAATTATTCAGAAAATTGACATATTTTTGTTGGAACTCGGAAGTATTTACCTAATACTTTTTGTTGATGTAACTTTATTTCACCTGTGGCGAAATCGATTGATGATGCCAATGAGTGCGAAGACTGAAGCTGATGCACTCGTATGGCACCTTGAGGTGTAACCAGTTCGTTTTATGGAGGAGGATCGAAACAATTTCATATTTGAATCACGTATGTAGTTGTTGTACTCAAATATCTTCTTTTTAAATTTCAGAATTGACACATGTTATCTTTGTGAATCAAAGGAATGGAGAAAATCTTTTACATATAACGGAAATGCATATTGCAATCATCTTAATACTGTAATGCTACAGCATGCCTTGTAACAGACTATATATTTAGAAATATAAACTGGAAATGGTAAAACCTTCTAATGACTGCTTGGTGTTGTGCGGTAAACAAAAGAAACATTTTTGAAATTTATTCAATTCATCTTGCCTATCTACTTACATAGATGAGTTCGATGGGTATATATCTGTTCGTTCGTTTAAGCTACATTGGTTTTAAGCATTGGTAAAACTGTTGAAGAAGTTACAGACATTGAATTTTGGCCACAACTCCCATACTTAGCTGTTCATCTTTAGACGATGATGTTCTTGTCTAGGTTTATCCAGATGGGATTCGACATATTTGTGCGATAAACGTGTTAATGGGTGGAAAACCCGTGGCAAAATGTCAATTGTAAAATGAGCAGTAAATCAAAGGTAAATTGTTTATCGCTTTATCTGGAAGGGAATTGTTCTACTCGAAATGACAGTTTTATTGCATGTTGTACGAGTTCCGGCAGGGTTTTCCTATAACGCTAGTTGTAGTGTTATATGTGGATTGAGTAGGACCATGGTGTGAGCCTGGAATTGTATCAGACACACAGCCAGCGAAATTAGTGAAGGTTGGAGTTGTGCTTTCTCCAGGTGAAGATAATGACATCTGAGCAACTCGAGGCGAGTTGAAGTCAGGATGGTCGATTGTAAGAAGCAGGCTTTTTTCACTTGGGCTTGTTCTAAGAGAAGCAAAGCAAACTAGATAGTGGGTTTTGTTTTTGGAACTGACAGCGATGATTTTGTTTGTTAGGTGGGAAGGTTATCTCGGTTTTTTTTTGTATCAAGCTAGATAAATTGGTTTTTCGAAATGGAATAAAATAAATGGCTCTTACAATAACGTGTTTACAGTTATTATAAATTCTACATTTGCATGTTGATGTCCAGTGATATCACAGTGGGTGGAAGAAGGACTTTTCAAAGTTTTAATCGATCATGGGGAAACCTTTTGTAAAAGGACAACATGGAAAACAAGAACAGAACCCGTTTTGACAGAAGGTGCAGCAAGTGAAAAGTCTTGGAATGCACTGCGGCGAGCGCATACTAAGAGAGCATCATTGTGTAAAAAACATCGTCCCGTGTCTTTGATACACACATGCTCCTAAATATGCTACATGCAATTCATTCTTCAAAATTTGGATTCATTTTTGTTGTTGTTGTTTTTTTTACTGACGCCTACTCTGATGGGTAATCTCTTTCAATTGAACAGCTGTTCAAGTGAATTATCAATATACTTACTCTCTGGGATGGCGCACTGAATGTTATTGCTCAAAAGAATGTACTAAAAGCGGGTCGTACCGTGCTTGGTGTGACCAGGGTTGTATCCTGCATCATATATGCCACGGGAGTAATGACAATTTAAAATAGTTGATTGGCGAAAATGGAGAAGCAGCCCCGGACGTGCTTAGTACAGTAGTTAATATGGAGGCTTGTAATGCTATTTCGGAATCATTTTGAAAGTATACAAAAATGCTTACGAAAAAAAACTAAAGAAATATTTATTAACGTTTGTAGTGTTGTAAAGCCATTTAGTCCAGTTAGAATTGCACGCAGAAAAAAGCCCACCCAAGATAAAAATTGGTAATACACTTACCTTTCAGCTCTCCAAATAAAATTTAAAAAGTCCCCCGAATTCGTTCTTGTAACATCCAAAAACGGGGAAAAATTACATTACTTCGGTGTTTTTCGAATATCTTCATTTCTGTCGGCCTATAAGAAAAGAAGAGCGGGAAATTATCTGGAAAAAAGTTGGAATAAAGTTTATTGATAACACTAAAATGTTTCCAGTAATCTGATAGTGAAACTGGAATATAAATTTTGTATTGATATTTAATTCGAGGTTTCCCGTTTTGTCATTTTTATAGACATTCGGGTATAAATAATAGTTATTTTCAGTACGTAATATTGATTTTCTTTATTCGTACATTATAAAGTTGTAAGAGTCTACCGTAAAAATATTAGGCTTGTCAGGTCAGGTTTTTTTTCTGTTGTATATTACTAAACCCCTAAGTACACCTCTGTAGTTAACATACATGCATACGCATTGAATTATATTTGTTGTGATTAATGAACACTAACTACTACATAAGCGTATGACAGTTAGTTCTAACCTAGATGTAAGCTCTTAGAGATTAGTCGTGTTGTTAGCTATTGACTGCCATCCAATAAAGTTGTGCTTAAGTTAACCGCCTGTCTTTCATTGCTTAGTACTCTAACATTTTCTTCGTCAATATTTAGGAATATGTAATTAAAAACATGACAGTACAGTTGTTTACGTAAGTAATTTCTGACAGCTTATTCTCTTTCGGTTTCTTCCTCTTCTTTCTCGAATTGTTTTTGATTTTTCCACGGGAATCAGTTTCCGGGTCATCGATATCGTTTCTTTTTTCTATCGAATTTTTTAATGGGAGCAGCATTCAGGCAATATGTCTAACGACAATTACCAAAACTGCTGAACATTAGAGGCCCAACTACAACCGCACAATGCGCCACAGTTTTACCCATCGCAATCTTGCGTGTCCAGCAGATTTCCTAACCAAAACTGCACCTGGGAAAAACACGATACAGGTGCTATTTAGCTGCGTCAGCTGTTGGTGGTAATAAACTCAAATATACTTACTTCTTTCTGCTACAGCTTTCATAAAGCAAAGATAACGGTAACGTTCAAGTCATCTTGTTTAACTGGAGCGCCATACACAGCTAGAAAGATTCGAAATTCCTATCCAACGAAATTGATTCGCGAGAAGCATCACTCTGGTTCAAATTTGTGTTGCAGTACGTTGGGTTTAACGTTTCTCGAAAAATTTCAGAGCTGAAGTTTTCCCTTTATGACAACGAGCAGACGTTGTGTGATATCCAGTGACAGCGTGTAGACGTAGAACATGAATCTCTCATAGATTCGCGATGATTGAAACTTCGAGAAGAGCAGTTTCCGCTCAACTTTTCTCTTGCGCAGTTTGAGGAAGAAGATCTCTTCAAAAATCGGGGTGCGAGCAATCAAAATTACCAAGAGATCCATGTCTTCCCCAACAACAACCATTCCATTTATGCGTGAGCACTGGAAAGCTGTTTCAATTATTTAAACATTAGCATCATCTTGAGCGTGTTTAAGAACAAAATTTTTAGCTTCGAACTTGACAGACAACATCGAATTCAATCTGCGCTAGTTATTACTGTTAGAAAGGAATTGTTCTTGGCTCACTGTGACATTCATCGTCTCGTCGAAGTAGGTGTCAGCAGATGAAAATTTTTCTCATGGACGACGTTGTTACATAGCTTTTCACGCTGTCGGTGCTATTGTTTTACCCATCGAGAATAATTAAGACGTTTGAACCGTAATTAATATAATATATATATTATTCCACCTTCTTTGTAGAAAATTTCCCGCTCTTTCTTTTTCATATACAGGGTGTTTCCCTTTAGGAGGTTAACAGAGCAGGAGGTGATAGGTGGTTTAGGGTTACAGGGCGATTAAGAAAAAAAGCTAGTTTTATTTTCATCTTAAAAAGTACCGACGTACGGCCTCAGTTAAGAGCACCCTGTATGCATAACTTCCTGGCTTTGCCAGCGACTGCTCATTCAGCTCCGCACTCCCTCTTCTATAAAGAATATGGTTGTCTTAAATTAGAAATTCATATTTTCTTAGCCTTTTTATTTTAACATCTATATGACTTATAAAACCCAATGTGCTATCTGTATGCTCACAACCTATTCGGGTCATACAGAAATTAGCCATATTTTTTTTAAAGGACGTTTTTGCAGTCACCAAGAGAAAAATATTCTTTGAAAATACATAGGTTTCAAAATAGCTTTGAGAATAGGTTAAGAATTAATAACACTTAAACGGTTACAATAGAACATAGGTCAAGTTAAAGAGGAGAGTCTACAGTTTACAGTTTTTATAAAAAAAAGCTATGTTAATGACCTTTTTGCAAAAATAATAGAGGTCAAATTATAAAAAAGGTAAGGAAATTCGAAATTTTTAGATTAGATAATCATAACTCTTGACATGAGAGGATTGCGGAGCTGAAGCTGTCGTTTGAAAGGCCAGGAGGTTATGCATGCAAAGTGATCTTAACTGTGACCGTACGTCTAGTAGTTTTTAAGATACGGGATATTTTGTGAAAAACTAGCTTTTCTCCTTATCAACTTGTAACTCCTAAACGGTTGATATGCCTTCCCCCCTGCCATACAAGTTTTGGTTTATCAAGGTGAGTACTATCACCTTGTGCTCGATTGACCTCCTAAGGCGAAACGTACTGTATATACCTTATAGCCGTACTTCAGTCCTATTTGGAGAGCTGAAAGGTAAGTGTTTGTCAATTTATAGCTTGGTTGGACTTCTTCCGAAAATGAGCCCAACTTTTGCCTAAAGCTCCTGGACTGATATGCTTTACTGTTATTATCACTTACCTAAACATTCCAGTTCATTTCCCTTCACATAAGTTACTTGCACTTGCAATCGTTGTTATTTTTAAGTCTCCAAATACGGTCTGATATTTTGATGATTTCATGAATTACGTGCGCAATTAATTTTAATTATTCTTTCAAGAGGGAGTCATATATATACATCTAATTTTTAGTTGGGAAATTTATTATTTTTTCTTCCATATTACTACAGCTCATTTTTTCCGCCATTTTTTCAAGATGTAGTGCATCACCTTCCTTTGATCACGCCAAAATTTTTTGAATATTTTGCCTTCTCTTCCGCCAATTTTAAAAAAACACTGATGACATTTTTTTTACAGGGCGCTAAGATTAGGGGACCGAAGATAAGGCTACAGCTGCAGGTACGGATGACATTATCATATTTTCGGACGTGAAGATGTTCCAAGTATTGGAGATGTTTAATTAAATTAATCTTAAGATTCGTTTTACACCTCAAACTGCTCTCCGTCAGATGTCGCCCCACACGATTCTCCTTTTTTTAACACTTTTGTCTTGTAAATTTGAAAGAGTAACAGCCTGTAACACAAACAGCACAACAAAACTGAATTTTGTTCTCAAATTTTTTACACGATTTGAAATTCCCCCGACCGAGAACTGCAGATAGCATGTTTTAATTGAATAATTATGCATTGTGTTGTAGCTGTGACTACTCCCTCATATTAGCCCGCTGATCACTATAATTGTTTTTGCATACTTAATATTTAGCTTTCTTGTCCTTTGTTTTCCAGGGCAATGTACAAGTTGATCCTTTCGGCTCCATTTTGACAAAACAGTTTCATTCTTCTTCTTTTTCTCGTTCTTGGGAAAGCACATACATATTTTTGCTTAATTTCACACATTATCATATTAATATTAATTAACGAGATGGCAGTGCACAAATTAAGAAGTAGCAATGATCAGGCTATACCCAGTAATTTTTTTATGGTATTGATATCTAGTCTATATCCACAAGTTTTCTGGGTATATTGGAAGGATTTGAAGACACACATTATATCGATAGCATATAGAATTGTCTAGATCAGGGCCAGTCAACCTTTACCTTTTTCTAGCTACCGCCTACTTTTGTATCTTTGAGTAAAATTTTCTTATTGCCCAGTAACTTAATTTAGCGCAACTGCAAAGTACTGGTTATTTTTGAGTGGAGGCTTATTAAATATATGTAATTTAAATTATGTTTTTAGTCCTTTTTATTATTATTTGGATTTGGCACACCAATCTTACTTATACTTAATAGGAGTACGAATAAAATTTGTTAAGTCCCAACGTAGGCTTAATCGTAAAAAGGGGCAGGTGCCAGTTTGAAATGACAGGACAGGAGGTTTTAAAATGTCTGAATTCAATGAGTTTATTTTTATCACAAAATATTTGCGTACGACAATTCAGGTACCTGAATCATATAATTCAATGAATTCAAATAAATTCACTCAATTGCTTCAACTCTACTACTAGAATTACATATTACTTCTCTAATCGAGACGGATGAGCAAAATTTGAATTTAAGTAGCAATGACAGCAGACAGTAAAGAATTGCACGTTTCCGTGGGAACGATATTTCGGTTAAATGCACTGATCTTAAATTCTTTCTCTATTTAAATTTTTTTATTTAATATTATGTTAAAATGAAAACTGGAAATTAAATTTATATTGTTCATTATATTGCTTATTCAACGTTTTTTAATTTAAAACGTAATACTCTTTTATTTCGACATCCCAAAAATATGCGAAAGTAATGCCACATAAGCAAAAAACTCATTAGGGGTATCCGCTCTTTAATGTACCAGTGTAACCGATGTAAAAATACAACAAGAATTTACAAAAAAGAGTGCTTACTTCGAAATGTAACAGGGTGATAAAATGGCCCCGTACGAACTCTCCCCGGCCCTGGAAAAAATTGAAAAAATCCTCAAGATTCCCAGGAGTCATAGTTATTATAGAAAAAAAGAATTATGAAGATCCGGTTTATAATAGCTGAGATAAAACAAAAGTATCTCAAGAGAACGGCTTAAATTAAGGAAATGCCGGTTTTTCATGGCGTTTTCTGACCGTTTTGGTCATTTTCAAAGTTTTATTTCTACTATTACTACTTAATTATACACTTTTTCAGTATAATGTCAGCAGATAAAATGAAGCCTGTTTTGCTTGGAACGTTTATTTCCAATTAGTTTTCCGCTCGGGCTGATAGTTTATGAGAAAACTTAATAATAGTAGAACAATAGTAGATGATGTAAAAATTTACAATTTCTCTTTACGGAATAACGGTGCTTCTGAGGAATTTTTTTGAAAAGATGAAAAAGTTTTGTAATCGAACACTTATGGCTATGATCGAAAAAAAATTGAAAAATAACTTACATATATGTATCAATGGGGTGTATGGGACAAAGATGAGGAAAAACTTTGAACTTCGGGAGGAAAAGCTCAGTGAGAAAATGTGTGGAATTTCGAATTGAAAATGAAAACATTCTAGTAGATAGAGAATTTTGTTACCTTTAATTTGAATGTCCAATTTTTTCTCGAGGGACATCCGTTATGATGTAGGGTCCGACAAAGTGGTAAAGTGGCTTTCAGGTAAAATGTAAGAGGGTGGAAAAAATACACTACGAAGTATACCGGATTGAAAATTTAAAAACGCCATTCGATAGAGCTCGGCGGGGCTTTAATTGCACACCCCACATGACATATTTGTGTCTTGAGGGGAGTGGGGTAACAACCCCCACCCTAAAATTCCCCCACCCAACTTTTTTTTCATAACTTTAATCCCTTCATCGAACTAAAGACGAATCCAAAGTTGGTTTTTTGATCGCCCCCCCCCCCTCCCACCGCAACAAAGGTTCGAATATTGAAAATAATTAAAGAAAATTTCTGAACTTCAAATACTATTATTAAGTAATTTAGGGGCGAAAAAGTAAATCGATCACACCATTTTGTTTTTCGGTGATGTTTTATTAAGTTTTCCAGAAAGTTTTATGCTGTTTGATGCGCCATTACTTATGTTTTGGGTTCACAAATTTGCAATACCTTTTTTTGTGGGGAAAACCGTGATGCGAGTAGATGTAAATTAAACACCCTGCTAAATCAACCCAGTACCACCTAGAAAAAATATAAGCGCACCAGTCGATAGTCTTCAAAAGGATCTTTCATTTGGCACACTGGAAATTTTCCTAGGACAGTCCCCTCCCCCTCAGCACACCCTGACATATGACGTTCAATCTAACCTCCTAAGTACAACTATACAAGTCGGTTTACACTGCCAATTTGGGAATGTAAAAATACAAGACCCTTGTATTGCATTTTATATGCATAGGCCTTGTATTACTTTACTGGGTTGTAATCAAATACATCTTTTACAACGATACACTCTTTGATACTACATTGCGTGAATACCCCTATTGTTTTACACGAGTCGGTGTTTACGACCAAAGCAAGCAAGATTATTCTCGGATAGGAATAATCTTTACACAGGAAATTGCATTATCCTCGTTGATGTTTATGGCGCTAAGAGTCAAAGGTACGTCATTCTGTGGTCGAAACTACCATCGCATATGTATAACCTTTTTTAATGAGAATTTGTGTTTTCTGTACTGTGATCTGTCATGTCGGTGATGTCAGGAACGTTTGGCTTAATTGTTTTGTTATTTATTTGTTTTTGATAGTTTTAATATATTTTCTAGCAGCAAGTGGAGTATGAAGATTCATGCCGTGCTGAGGAATATTTCTGGAATGGGTAAGTTTTGTTTTTAGTTGTAGTCTCAGCTCAAAATGATCTTCTTAAACGACAAATTTAAAATAACTTTGGAATAGTGAGAAATAAATCTAATTAAGAAATATTGATAAGCAATGTGAGAAATAATTATAGTTAAGAATAGTTGAAACATAAATCAAATAAACAAGTAAATTTAAAGATAACTTTAGAATATTTTTTGTGCTGCTTTTGATCGGGGATTTATCAATGTGAAAAACGATGTTGCCCTTTTTTTTAATGCCAATTGACAATACAACTTGCAGACCCAAGAAAAGGACTCAAAACCACAGAGTCGAAACGTCGGCCCAACCCTAAAATAAAGCAACTAAAAAACTCAAATACTTTAATTTTTTCCTCACGATCGGAGATTCCAAAGAAAAAAAAGGCCACATCGTTTTTCACAACTTTGGAATAGTTGAAAATGATAAATAGAAAAATAAATTGAAATAAACATTGACATTTTGGAATTTGTTTTTCTTTCTTCTAGGTGCACTTTCTTCCTTTGAAGAGAGAATGCGCGGCGTATAATAGTGGTACACCGCCAAAAATGAAATCTATTAGAAAAAAAACTATGAAATATTTGCGAAAAGTCGAAGAACTTAAATTGGATGGTAGTCTGGCTGAAAACTGGCTTGTTTTCGATTTTAATATTTTTGCTAATGCGATCGAATTGGAGAAAAAAGCAGTAGCTGTGAATGTAGCAATATTCTTAGCCGGCAGCAATAGGAGTTTTTAATACTGTTAATGTATCTGGAGCAGATATAAAATGTATGAGAAGCTGGTGGAATCATTCACATTTTTCTGCATACCTAAAAGTAATGAAGTGTACGAGAATTTTGTTTTGTGGAATCGAAAACAGCGACGTAGGGAACCATTTAATAGATTTTTAATGGACATAAAAAAGCTGGTCAGAACATGTGGGTACGAAGAGTAGGCACTCAACCGGATTGCTTAGAGATCGTATAGTATTGGGAGTTGAGAACAAAAGATTACTGGAAGCTGATAATTTAACACTAGAGAAGCAATTGAGATGGCTAGAGCTGCATACGAAATAAGAGCAGCAGCTGAAGGAGTGGATGTACTTGCAGTAAATTATAAAAATAATGGATTTTATCGTGGTAACAATCAGGGTCAAAATATTATTAACGTTTCAGAAAGTCCAGGCTATACATAGCAGTTTTAGGAAGGATAATTTTCTTAAAAATAACCAATATCAGAGTTACAAATTTAATAATTTCAGAAATAATTAAGAAAGAAATCATACGTAAATCTGACTTCTAATGTTGTAAATCTTCATGCAAAAATTGTGCGAGACAACACGGAAGGTGTGAAAATTTAATCATTTTCCGGTTTGTTATCATTCTAAAGTGGTAAAAGCTATTTCATGCAATCAACTAAGTAATAATAATGACATATACATTGATTTGATAAATAAATTAAATTCATAAATTTGTCATTGTGCAGAATGCGGCCATAAATTTTAAGCTCGATACTGGAGCAGCGGCCAGTCATTTACTCAAATGTCTTTTTCAAAACTAAAAAGTGTATATTTAAATGAGTTGAATTTAAAATTCTAGTTGTATGGTGGTAGTAAAGTACAGTCAATAGGTGAAATATTTGTATGTAGAATGCATTGTTAGTGCCAAATATTCATATCAGAAATTTATTATTGTCGAAGAGAATGTTGAGTAAAGAATGTACCGAGATTGAGGATGAAAACTTGTATTGATTCAGACTAGATAAAATGGGTCAACTATATAGAGCAAAAAGAATGTAAAGTCGTGACAGAGCAGCAGTTTTTAGAAAAATAGCTTCATCTTTTTCATGGGTTGGTAGGTTTTGTTAACAATTGTTAAAATGTGATGTCTTGTGCTTCGCTTAAAAATTGACTGACAGCTGACGTCCTGAAAACAAGAATATCTGAAATGCTCAATTTTCTGAACTTAACCCAATTTTGTTATTCCTCTTATACATGATACAAAGATAACAAGGTATGGCCGATTCGAGAGGAACTTTTTGGGTTACTACGTCATGTGGACACAAAAGTCATTTGTCAAAGCATGTCAATTATTTTGTAAAATATCAAAATATTTGTATCTGTCAGTGAGCAGAAAAAAGATTGCTTGGTTGCGTTTGGATGTTTAAAACTTTATAAAATTTTTAAAAATTTTTAATAAAGAATTCGCTGTAAGAAGTTATCCGATTGTTGACCGTTTTTTTGAGATGACATTACAACAAATTATCATATCAGCAGTGCTCCCTTAAGCAATTAGGTACTCTATATTCACACATTTTAATTTTATTATATACATATATCACAAACTGTTGTGAAATAATATGAAATTTTAGCTTTCTCGAATAAATAATCACAGCTTGAGACAATGACAGATCGCACGACTGAATGACTTTTGTCATCCTATGACGTAAGCACCCAATTGACAGAAAACTCTGCCATACCTTGTTTCTTTGTATAATGCCTCTTATAGAATCGAAATTGTGTACGTTCATAAATTAGAGCTTTGTTGATGACTCCTCAGATCTGTCACCTGTAATAAAAAAGGATGAGTTGACTTTCTTACGTTTACGCACTAGTGCAACTTCCTATAAGTTACTGCTACGTCTCTTGCGAAATATTAACTTAAACACACTGAATCTGCAGCGTTTGGACTATATCAACGAGATTTAAAATAATCCACCAAAAACTGCCACGTCTGGGTGATGCGTGTGGTCTATAACAACGAGATTGAAATGAGCCACCTAAAACTGCCACGTCTGGGTGATGCGTGCGGTCAATAACAACGAGATTGAAATGATCCATCTAAAAACTGCCACGTCTGGGCGATGCGTGTAGCTTCCAAAAAGCTCTCACGATACCAATGCCTACTGTCTAGTGTCAATCAACGTAGAAACCTAAAATGTAAACGATGGCCGAGCACAATCACACTTAGATGGCGGTAGTGTAGCGGTAAATGAAAGAATCTTCCGGTTATTCATTCATTTAGATTTATTTAGCAAAAAAATTCTTTCTATTATTAAAATTAGACTAGTAAAAATAACTTCAAAAGAACAAAATAACCTAATTGTAATTCAATTCAACTATTATATTTTTTTTTTGATTCTGCTCAAATTTCTTAACTAGACTTATATTAAACTATTTCAAATTCCTTTCTATGTTTTATAATCAATTTAATGCTGAAAATAAAAAATATTGTTAAATGTCAATCGTGAATCATTTCTTATGCGGTGTAAAGGTGACCCGTGTGGACACAATTTTATACCTTGATGAATTGATTAATTGACGAAAATTTATGAACAAACAGCTGAAATCTGAAGAAAATTATATTCTGTAAATGTTTAGTATTTGGTGATGTTATTTTGTGGAATATGTCCAATACACAATTGGCATGCAATCTTACACCTTAATACCCATCACCTAACCAAAGATTTATATGAAATGAATACCTTGAATCTATTGTAAAATGTCAAACCACGTCGAAATTTCAATAATTCCCGAATACGTTCAGGAAAGAAATACAAAAAATGAAAAATTTAAAATGATCTTACTGTACCAAAAATAAAAAGAAGCAAAATAAACTAAGATGACAGAACTCTAATAAATTATGATAAGAAAACCGAGAATTGAAACTATATAAAAATGAGAAACTAATGCAATCAAAAAAAAACTCTAAGTCGAAAATGTCACTGATGAAATCCGAAATAAAATTCTAAGTCGAAATGTTGTAGAAATTGCAAATTGAGGATACTATGGCTTACGTAGCATATGTACTCTCTTTGACAATTTGTTGAAGATAGAAGACAGAATGAACAAATGGCCTCCTTTTTATAGAAAAATTGGTTCACTGAAAATGACAAAAGAATGAGATTTTCTTATTGTCAATCGATAGCCAATTTAATGATGCACATTTTGATAATTTTCTTGTAGAAAATAATTGTAAATTCGATGATTTTATTCATTTCTTACAATTTTTGGAACATTTGCTATAAAATCTCGATTCGCTAGGTTTCATCTGGATGTAGTAGATTTTCTTGTCAATTTGTAATGATTTTTTGTCTTCTTCTCACTGTGAGTCTCTTTCGCACTCATTGTGGGAAGTGTATAAATAAAAAATCGCAAATATCGCGTTTGCCGTGAAAAATATCGCGAAACGAACGCGACCATTTCGATACGTCAAACGTCGCGAAATAATTAAGTTTGACGTGTTTTGACACTATCGCGCGCAAGTGTCAAGTATTATTTTAATGTGTTTTTTAGTGTGTAAGAAGTGTTTTAAGTGGGTTTTCATCGCTCTGGATATACTTCTAAGCATAATTATGCATTTATTTAAATATTTTAGTGATTAATTTGTTCGTTTTGCAAATTTGTGGCAAATGTCAGGTAAGTGCTTTAGTGGCATTTCTTACCTTGTTTGTCCACAAGATATTTAGCATACGTGTAATAATTATACTTTTCAATATATAACTTAATGTTTTATGTTGTATACGTTATGGGGAACATGAATTCATTCGTGTTTGTCATGAAGTAGTACTAGTTTATAACCAGTAGTATAAGGCATACTATATTAGCTTTAAGAATTAGAATAAACGTCAGTCGATAAGCAACAGTGAGGCCTTTCAGTAATCCCTACTCCGATATATAATAATTGGCGACGAAAAAAAAAAATTTAAAAGTTAATTAAAATGGTGGGCTAAAAAAAAAAGCTCGGAATTAAAAGTCTGGAAAAACCAGAGTGCATAAATTGTGATTTCATAATTGGATGAATTTAAAAAAAGAAGTAAATGAAACGGTGAAAGAAATTAGAAAAATGGCAATTGCGTTTATCGGCTCAATCGAGTTTTTTACTAGTGGGGATGACTTTAACTTATATAAAAAAAGGTTGGAGCATCTAATGAAATTGAATAGGATCACAGAGGATGCTGAAAAAACCTCATTGCTTGTAAGCTTGGGAGGTGCGGAGCTTTATAAAGTGCTAACATCTTTAATATCACCAAAATCGGAGACGGAGTTTAAATACGACGAGTTAGTAAAAAAGTTAACAACATATTATACGCCTACGAAAAATATTATCGCCGAGTCTTTCAAATTTTTTAAAAGAGATCATAAAATTGGTGAAACAATATCAGATTATATTGTGGAATTGAAGCAGTTAGCTAAGGAATGTGATTTTGGAACTTTCTTGGAGAGAGAATTGCGAGACAAATTTGTGTGCGGTATCAACAATGGCAAAATACAACAGCGGCTCCTAAATGAAGTAAATTTAAGTACATTTGAGAGAGCGTGCGAAATTGCAACATCCATGGAGATAACGGAACACGACATGCAGATTTTGAGTCCAGTTGAAAATTACACACACGCAGTGAAGCCGGCAACCAACTTTTATCACAACACCAGTCAGACAAGTAAACGGTATACGAGATATGAACAAAAGAATAGGAAACCGAAAGATAGCAGCACGAAGCATAAGCAAGAGCGAAATGTTAAACAATGGAGAAGCGGACCGCAGTGCTACAACTGCAAGGAATTTGGTCATATAGCTAAGTAATGTAAACGTGCAAGCGAGTATAGAAGTATTAATGACGTAAGTTCGAAAATTAATAATTTTTCATTAGGGTACATTAATTTCTTAGATAGAGAACCAATTTATATGAATTTATTTGTAGGTAATATTTTATTAGACATGGAAGTAGATACGGGTGCTTGTGCTTCGATATGTCATCACGATGATTTTGAAAGATTTTTTTCAAATTACAAGATTAGAAGTACGGAACATAATTTGAAAGTGGTAACTGGAGATTCTGTTTTAGTGGTGGGTACAATCAAAGTCATGGTAAGATACCAAAATCAGTCTCATAACTTGGATTTAATTATTATTAAAAGTGGAAAATATTTTAAACCATTATTGGGGAGAAATTGGTTGAACCGCTTACAGCCGAACTGGCGTCATTTGATTTTAGTAGAGGATTCATTGCACATTAATAACTCTTCGACAGAAGTAGGAAAAAGTCAAAGTGAATATATTAAGAAGGATCAGTGTGAAAAATTAAAACGAAGATTTGAACAGGTATTTGATAGGAATATAAAAGATCCTATAAAAGAATTTCAGGCAGTAATTGTGCTTAAAGAAGAGGTATCTCCGATTTTTTGCAAACCCAGCTCAGTACCTTACGGACTACGTGACAAAGTCACAATAGAACTGGATAGGTTAGAAAAGAAGGAATTGTAGAAAGCGTTAACAGTAGTGAATGGGCATCACCAATTGTAGTAGTCAATAAAGGCGATGGAAGCATACGCATTTGTGTAGATAGTAAACGTACAATTAATCGGTATGTGGAGATGCACCATTATCCATTGCCCTTGATTGAGGACTTACTTGTAGAGTTTTCGGAATGTAAAGTGTTTTGTACACTCGACCTGACCGGGGCGTATCAGCAATTGCAAGTGAGTGAAAGTTCTAAACCGCTTTTAACTATTAACACTCACAAGGGTCTTTTTCGATTTACACGGCTAGTATTTGGTGTTAAAACAGCACCTAGCATTTTCCAATCAGTCATGGACAGGATGCTACAGGGCATACCTAAGGTCAAAAGTTATATTGATGATGTGATAATCGGGGGATCTAGTTTTGAGGAATGTAAATAAAAACTAGAACAAGTTTTAGAACCCTTTGTAAAATATAATGTGCGGGTTAATTTAGGAAAATGTCAATTTTTTGAGACCGAAATTCATTATCTAGGTTTTGTTATTTCTTCAGAGGGCATAAAACCGAACCCAAAGAATGTTGCGGCGGTCGTCAAGGCACCCGCGCCACAAAATCTAGGGCAATTGAAATCATATTTGGGGATGATAAACTATTATAGTAAGTTTATTCCAAACTTATCGGGAGAGCTATACGTTTTATATAATCTTTTAAAAAAAAATGTGAAGTTTAAATGGACCGAAGAGTGCTCTAAAGTCTTTGAGAAGAGCAAAACTCTTTTGTTGAATAACCGATTGTTAACGTCTTATAATGCAAACATGCCAATAGCAATAGCATGTGACGCGAGCCCTTATGGGGTGGCGGCAATTTTGTCCCACATAGTAGATGGGGTGGAGAAACCAGTGATGTTTGTATCAAGTACTCTGAATGAAGCCCAGAAAAATTATTCTCAATTGCATCGCGAAGCTTTGGCAATTGTGTTTGGGGTTCAAAAATTTCACAAATATCTTTATGGAAGAGAATTCACAATATATACCGATCACCAACCATTAAGACACATTTTTGGGGAAAGTAAGTCAATGCCGTCGGTGGCAGCAGCCAGATTGCAGAGCTGTGCGATATTTTTGTCAATGTACGATTACAAAATAGTCTATCGGAGGGGATCTCAAATGTGTAATGCAGATGGACTATCAAGATTACCTGGAAGTAATCCCACAGATCTGGAAGGGGACAGTATAAATGTATTCAATATTTCACAGAATTTGCCAATTTCATTAGAGATAGTTAAGAAAAGAACAAAGAGCTCCAAGAAATTATAAAAAGTGTTGAAGTTTGTAAAAAACGGATGGCCAGAGAAGGTCGATGACGAGGTGAAAGACTATTATAGAAATAGAAATAATTTGGGCTGTGAAGTAGGCTGTGTTTTCTATGGTGAAAGGTTAGTGATTCCCGAAGCGTTAAGACAAGAGGTCCTAGGTCTGATGCATGAAGGGCACATTGGCATTACGCGCATGAAATCTTTAGCGAGAAGCTATGTTTGGTGGCCAAAAATTGATGCTGAAATTGAACAATATGTAAGGAGTTGTAAAGTGTGTGCAATTACACAAAATTATAAGCGAGAATATCCACTTAGTAGTTGGATGAAAACCAATACTCCGTTTCAAAGAGTTCACGTAGACTTCTTTTACTTCCAAGGTGCCCCAGTTCTGCTATACTTCGATACATACTCCAAATGGATTGAGACGTGTGTAATGAGAAAAATTAACGCAATTTTTTCCATATTCGGGTTACCATCAGTGTTAGTTAGTGACAATGGTCCGCCATTTAATTCGAAAGAGTTCATAGATTTCTGTAAACAGAATGATATCAAGTGTCTGCAGTCTCCCCCAATGCATCCGCAATCAAACGGCACTGCGGAAAGAGCAGTTCAAACAATTAAAACAGGATTAAAAAAATTCTTAATTGATAATAAAACGAGAAATTTGTCGCTCGAGCTTAAATTAAATAATTTTCTTTTGAAATATATAAGTACACCCACAACTACAACAAATGTTTCTCCAGTAGACATTATATTTAAATATAAGCCAAGAACGCTTATGGATGTTTTAAATCCAAAGTTATATAGTGAAGACAAATCGACCCGCAAGAAGGGAGAAGAAAATAAAAAGTGTAGGATATTTGAAACTCACAAAAATATGAATTATAAACGAAATGTAAAAGTAGTAGTAAATAAGACAAACCAAGAAAGGATTACATATAGGATTAACGAAATTGTGTTATATAGGAACGTTCATGGTAACATTGTTAAATGGTTAGAAGCAAGAATTGTCCGAAAGTTAAGTAAATCTATATATCTCATTAAAATAAATGGTGTAGAGAAGACGGCCCATGGAGATCAGCTCAGAAAGGCTAGATATTTAAATAATAATTCTGGAAATAGAGAAGTTAGAATTATTGGTATTCGAAGAAATATACCACAGGAAAAATTAAATGAAGCAGAACAACAACCTAGAAATGTAGATGACGGAGAAGAAGAGCCAGATTCAGGAAATCTAGAAAGTGATGAAAATATCCGACGATCGGAAAGATTGTTGGGGAAATATTTCAATTTCCAGAAGTTCTTTTGAATTTTGTAAACTATATAATTTAAAGCAGGATTATCATTATGTAATATTTGTTAACTAAGAAGGGAGGAATATGTCATGAAGTAGTACTAGTTTATAACCAGTAGGTCATACCAGTAGTACTAGTTTACAACCACTAGTATACTATGTTAGCTTTAAGAATTAGAATAAACGTCAGTCGATAAGCAACAGTGAGGCCATTCAGTAATCCCTACTCCGATATATAACAATGTTTTCTATGTCTCCAATATTCCATGGCATTGGTGTTGTACATATGTACACACAGCAATGCTCTTAGTTCATGTCAATGACCTTATTATTATAATTATAATAAAATTCTTGTTTATTTTGCTTTTAATCCATTTCTTTTTTTAATTTCAGATCTTCGCTTGAGTTTTTTCACCTGTGTAGCCTCCAGGTGCAGGTAATTTTATGTATAGTAATGTTGTAAGATTTTATTGGTTTTCTTCCCTTTTTTGTTTCAGGTTCGCTGAACAACAATGATATAATGAAATTGAAACCCGATGCGGTACCATTCGTAAAACCTGCAAGACGTATTCCTCAGCTGTTAATGGCATAATTAATCATTTAGATCAGTTAATAGAAAGAAAAATTACTGAAAGACTGGAAGGAAGTTCAGAGTGGGTCGAGAAACTAAACAAGAGTATACGGACCTGTTTAGATCCTCAAACGTTAATAGTCAGTTAGAATAGGAACAATACCCAATTACACCGCTAGAGAAAATTGCTCCTAAACTTGCAAATAAAAAATTCTTTACGGTGTTATCTATCATATTCTTAGGCTGCCATTTGGATCCGAAACCGCGGCTGAGGTACTCCAAACGAATATTCATCATTATCTCATCGTTTTGCTACGTCCTCTACAAGACATAGAGTTAGCTCAGGAGACGGGGTGGTTCAAAGAAGAACTGTGTTGAGCGCCACGAGATTTTTCTGTACGGATGAATCACGAAACCGGGTCTTATCCACCACCTGTATATTGCTAGGAGGAATGTATACAAAAAACCATGTCAAAGAAAGAATAGACTGGCTCATATAATATGTGTATTTCAACGTAAGTTACAACTTTTATTTCTTAAGGCGAGATACCGCGACACACCAAGGAAAACAACACCGTTCAGTCTCACACTACAAAATTATGTCACCCATAAAACAAAAAAAAAGGTCCAGCAACATCGATCGCTGAACATCAGTAGAGTATGTACCTCTGCACTTGTACAGGGTTTTCCAATAAGAGGTGTTATTTTGATATTCAAAGAAAAATGCCATTTTTTGAGATCGGCTCTTTATTTCATTATAAAGACGAAGGTATGCCGTTAATAATGGAAAGTAACATCAGCCAAATGACCACCACGACCACGCCTACAGGACCATATCCTTTTCATGAAATTTTCCATAACCAAATCGCAAAGTGGCTGCCCTCGATAGCCTCACGAATTCCATCTTTGAGGTCTTGAATCGACGCTGGGCTGTTGGCGTAGACCTTTTCTGTCACGTGGCCCCAAAGGAAGAAGTCGCAAGGTGTTAAGTCACAAGATCTGGGTGGCCAATTGTGATCACCTCTTCGAGAGATAACACGGTCCGGAAACTTTTCCCGTAAAAGATCAATGGTTTCGTTGCTTGTATGGCACGTAGCGCCGTCTTGTTGAAAGTAAACGTTGTCCAGATCAATACCATCCAATTCCGGCTATAAAAAATCATTAATCATCTGTCGATAGCGCAATCCATTCACCGTAACTATACTCCAGCCTTATTTTCGAAAAAGTAAGGTCCAATGACCCCGCGGGACCATAAACCGCACCAAACAGTCACACGTTGAGGATAGAGAGGCTTTTCAACAATAACTCTTGGGTTTTCCGAGCCCCAGATGCGACAATTTTGCTTGTTGACGAAGCCATCGAGGTGGAAATGGGCTTCATCACTCAAGATGAGTTTTCGATGGAATTCCGGATCATTTTCATGCATTTCAAGGACCCAATCAGCAAAGACTCAACGTTGTTGATGATCGGCCGGCTTGAGTTCTTGAGTTAACTGAACTTTATAAGCCTTAATACCCAAATCTTTATGCAAAATACGGTGTAATGACGTTTGTGGAATGCCTAATTCCAAAGAACGACGAGGAATGGACAAACCTGAGTTTTCTTCAACACTTCCGGCTACAGCAGCAATATTCTCGGCTGTTCTTGAGCGACGTGCACGGGTTTTATTCTTCACATTCTGTATTGCAGTCCGACAAGGTGCTTCACGACGACCCAAAAATGTTCGAGTTTTACGAACCGTCTCTGCCACATTTTCACCATTTTTATAGTGAATTTTAATAATTTCAATGCGTTGTTGAATCGTGCATCGTTCCATTTTTATTAATGGCGTAGTTTCTACTTGTCAAATGTCAAAAAACGACAGCTCCAAAAGTGACATCTACCGAAATAGCGGGCTAATTAAAATAACACCTCTTATTGGAAAACCCTTTATATATACATATATGTATACCTATCATCATGATTGCCAATAAACGAATAGAATACTTAACTGCGTTACTGCTGCCTTCATTCCCTGACTTAGCAGGTACTTTTCTGCCGACTAAAACGTGGACCGCGTTAGTCCAAAATTCCTTTTTCCTACTCTTCCTTGTTTCCATTCTTCTTTCCCCTAATAATTTCTTGGTTCCCGCTGATTAGCTTTTCTTTCTTAGAGGTATACAGTGAATATTTTTAATAGCCTTTGAGATATTATTGTATTAAACTCGTCTTAACTCTGGCCCGTCTGTCCACCTTGAACACTTGATCGAGAAGAGGGAGGAAGTTCTTCCTCCTGTATTTTTATTTTTTTTTTCAGATGTCACTGCAGTACCGTCGCCCACTATTACATCGGCTGCGTTCACTCACTGCAATTGTCAAGTGAACTTACAAATGTTTCAATGGTTTCAATGTTTACACGGCACAGTTCATTTCTTTAGTATAAGGTTTTATCTGTGGTATAAGAGTTGAGTTTATTCTTTTGGTTGAAGATTTTTCCTTTTGGTTTATTATTGTAGAATAATTTTTGTTAGTTTTATTTTACAAGTAGTTACGCCCTTTCTTTTTTTTCTTTTTCACATTAATTATTGTCGGATAATTTTAGTTCACATATTGCTTCACAATTGAAGTGCTTATAATGTGTCCAATTTATTTGCTTATTTTCATGTTTAATTGTTTTAAACCTTGAACTTGTTGTATTATTGGGCTTAGGCTCCACTGGTATATTTCCGTATTTTACTGTATTTGCTTGGTTTCATTTACACTTGTTTAGGTACTAATTATTTCTCTTGACGTTTTATTTTGATTTGTTTAGATAGTATTATTTTTATTTTTATTATTTCTCTCAATGTCTTGTTTTAATTTGTTTAAACATTATAATTTTTGTAATTTCTTTTAGCATTTCATTTTGATTTGTCTAGATATTACTATTTTTAATATTTCGGTTAGCATTTCGGGAAGGAATCCTGGACTACGTCTTTAGTTTAATTTATTTCTTGGACTAATTGTAGATGTATCTTTAAGCTACCGCTACCAAGGTGAAGGAGCAGCAGGCAGAGTGGTAGCGCTTAGATTAGTGAAATCATTAATCTGGAGTGTGTGACTGGTTGGCGTTGATTAAGATTACAAATTCAAAAGAAAGAACTATTATTAGACTGCAATATATGCCTCAATTCTGATTAAAGCTTGGGACTTTTCTTTAAAAATAATTACAGAGTACAATTCAACACTTAATGCTTCGCGATCTATCCATCTCGACCTCCTACATTATACAACCCAAAAGCTAAGAAAAATGAGGTTATATAATTACAAGAACCCTTAACTTAAGTTTACAATCTTCATTTTCGATTATAGGTGCAATACAATTCTTGGCTACTCCGTACCTACGAATACAGCACCTGGCATTTACATTCTTCGTGTCCGGATACAATGCAATCCCGTCCGTGACTAATCCGTGACTGCAGGTACAACATCTATTAATGTGAGTTTTCTTCCTTGAGGTTTTGTCTTTGACATCATTAATGAGGCGGGACATTCGCGGTTTCCTCTTTTCTTGCTCTTTTACAAAATCGGGAGAATAGCTGCAGTATCACAAGTTCGTACGACAATTATTAGCATGGATACAACAGTTAGATGTGCTTTCTTAGCATCTTTTAAAGACCGAAGTAAGCCTTCTCGAGGCCGTAACAGTTTATATTGATGATAAACTTATTTTTGCAAAGACGCTAGAAGAACAAAACAGTTTAGTAGAGAAGGTATTACAGAGAGCGCAAAAGGCAAATATTAAATATAATCGCGAAAAGGTTCAACTTGGAGTTGTCGAAAATAGCAAGTACAGTGTTAGATATAAAATGTATCGCGATAATTCAAATCTATAACAAATCATTTATTTTAAACAACTGAATATTAAAGACATTTAACGTTGATCGTTGAATGATAGCCTTTTAGCCAGATAGAAATAAGATATATTATACTGCTCAGAGTTGCTAGAGGCTGAATAATTTTATACAAGAGTCTCAAGTGTGAATTTTTTAACACACTTTTGCAGACAGTGGCACAGACGTAGATCAAAATCGTATGAAAAGCATAAGAGCAATTGGAATTCCAAAGTCAAAAAATGATTTACAGAAACTTTAAGGAATTGTTTCCTATCTTAAGTCAATTATTCCAAACCTTGTAGAAATTTCAAGTCCAGTGAGGGAATTGTTTCGAAAAAACGAAGTTTTCATTGGTTACCACCAGCACATACCGTATATCTGGACAAGATAAAAAAAGATATTGTAAATGCATATACGTTAAGGTGGCTTGATACTGGAGAAGAGATCACATTGCAGTGCGATAGTAGTAATGGAAGGCTTAGGATGGTGCCGAAAGAAGCCAGTGGCGTTTGCGTCCAGAAGTTTAACAGAATTAGAGACTAGATACTCTCAAATTGAAAAGGAAATGCTCGCTATTTGCCAAGCGTGTACTAAATATCATAATTTGATTGACGCAAGGTAATTATTATAACTGATCATAAATCCTTACTAGGTATAATAGAAAATAAAATACATAAAATTGTATCCGGTGAGTTACAAAGATAGCGAATAAGAATTATGAAATATGATATTGTGCTCAATTTCCTACCTGGTAAATATTTATATAGCTGATATGTTATCAAAATATTATAGTAAAGATGAGAAAGTCAACGTAATTGAAGATGTCAATGAAGTTATGCATTCTATAAATGAAGTGATGAAAAATTAATCCTTAAGTAGTAAAGTTTAAAACGCATTCTTTCTCGACCTCAGCGAAAGATACATACAGTATGGTATCAGAATAGATATTAACTACGAAAGGACTCTACTCCGCGTTCATATTGGATTAGGCTTTCCAACGGTAAAGTTAAGTTTTAAGGTTAAATAGTATTTCATTAAAAAAATTAAGTAAAGAGAAAATAAACGCACAATGACTATATGTTTTCAAACCGAAAAAGTCTAAGTAAGCAACGTACAAGAACCAACCAGTCGCGCAATGATTACTTATATACATATCGGTCAAAAAATAAAAATAAATAAAAAATAAAGCATAGAATATTTAGAATTAAAAGATGATAAACATAATTTTAGAAAAGGATGAAATAGTAGGTATAGCAAAGTGTATACACCGATGTATACTTACTATTATACAACAATGATTTTGAATTTGTTTAAATTATGAATATTGTAAATCTTAGGAAGTAAGGAACTGGAAGAAAACAAGTAAAAAAGCTAATATTGGTCTAAGACCAATTCTTATGATACCCTAGATGAATGTCCGTATGAACTACGTATGGGAACCCATTTGAGCAATTTTGATTTTTGCAGTGGTTTTTCGCATATATTTGTAAAACGGTTCGTCGGACAGAAAAAATGATTATAACAAATTTTATAGGATTTCATATTCTGAAGAAGTTTTTAGTTCAATAAAAATGGCTTCGAGTGATCGTTTTCACAGTATACGTAAAAAACCTAAATTTTTATATGGCAACACCAAGAAGGAGTTGCCCGATTTAACCTATTTTTGAAATTTTATTTGCTAGTACAATGAAAATGCCGTGTACCAAATTTCAGCACTCTACGTAGACGTGTTCTCAGGCACTGCTAAAATATATAGCGGAAAACGAAATTTTTGTATGGCAACCCCACGAAGGAGTTGCCCGATTTGTCTCATTTTCGAACATAATTTTACTTTTTTTTTTTAAGTCAGTGTAAAAAATTTCAGCTATCTAAGTATATGCGTTCTCGAGTTATCGTGCGCACGGACGGACGGACGTGCAAAAATTTAAAATAACATGGGTGTCCAATCCATTTTGCTCTACCATCATAATTTCGAGGTGTTACAAACGGAATGACAAACTTAGTATACCCTATAGATTTCATCTAGCGTATAAAAAGAAGATGTTATATATAGATATTATAATGTATAAATACATACAAAGTAGAATTAACCTACATTACTAAAGCATCACAGTTCGGTTATCACAGAGAATGAATGTAGATCGTTTTGATCACTGCTCGATGAACTGAGTCTGATTGTAAATGGTCAGCTTGCATTATTTATTAATAAATTCCTGAACAATAGCATAGCAGACATAGACTCGTTATTTAGTCAGTACTGACTAGTTAGTAAGTTGTTAAACGTTAAATTAAAATGGCGGCAACTGAAAATAAACGAGAGATGCTAGTGGAAATTTGTGTTTAAATTACTAATCCTCTCTCTTTTGAGTGGGAAATGATTAAAAAGAGTTTAATATTGTAGTCTTTATTTTTGAGAAAAATGACGGACATTTGAAAACATTTTTATAATAAAATGACTAGTCAGTTAATCGAACGCAAAGCGTTTGTAGTCAGTAATATTTATAGACGAAGTGTGTACTGACTCGTGTAGGTCAGGATTTAGCAAAATAAAAGTGGTATATGCCATGAATCCGTAACAAAATTAAAAAATACTGCTCAAAGACGTGGGGGGGAATGCAAGTATGCTAAGAATTTTGGTTGTAACTCTGCTCCGGGTATATTTGAGAGGTTTGTATTTTGTAAGGCACTTAACAAAAAAAAAAAAAAAGAATTGATGAGCTGATTTTGGCACCGAATAAATAAGTGTACAAGGAATAAAATCGCAGGATGCAAGCTAGGCGAATTTCAGATGAGAGATGTGATTATAGCCTGTCACCTGTAGTTCGCCTTGCTTGCTTGTTCCGTGGAAATCTTATTTCAAACGAAAAATGATCTATTTTTCTGTATAACCTAATTAATACATCTCAGGCCCCTTTCCTAAGGAGCATGTTAACTCACTCAACTCTCTCAAGGTACTCAAGTTTAGGATTACCTATTTTGGTGGGTTCATCCGCTATTCCAACAATAAGACTTTGATAATTTATAACCCTGCGAAATACAGAGGGCGGTAGCAATCCACAATATTTCAGTATACGTATAACATATGAAGCTATAGTCCACGCCACGAAAACTGAGTTATCAAGGTCAGGTAAATTCCAAATTGGGGTTGCGATTTACAAACTTAACCTGAGCAAAATTTTGTAATTTTTCCTTTTAAATTATGTTATTTTATTAATTTCGTACAAAGTCAGATAAATGTCGTGGTGGAATACCGTTCGCATCCCTGTTACATGCACCTAATATTTTAAAGAAAATATCATCAGTCAGTCAGTTATTATTACTCCTTCGAGAAGGAAGCCAGGTGATAAGTGAAGTGTAGTGACAGTACATGCGAAATGGAATTTCACATGGGGCGCGGCGACGAGTTCGCTAACTAGTTTTAGTTTACATATTCAGAAGTTGGATAGAACTCTACGTGTATTATTTGCCAAAAGAATTTGTTCTTATTAATTGCAATTATATCACTTCAAATGAGGATAAAAGGATCGATGCGTTATCAGTTCATGAAGCAAAACAGGTTTTCTCTTTTAAAAATTCTTATACCTACATTCTCTTCTCCAGACTTTCACATGTATTCGCACTTGTGACCGGAGAATATATCCAAGTGTGCTGGTGTCCTTGAAGTGCTGAGTATTTTAAATATTTTTACTTGATTTACATATATATCCTTTAACTTTTTGTATTGAAACCTGATCTGAGGATGAGGGTGCAGTTCACAGTGACCGGTTTTTTTCTTTGTTTAGGGTTTGTAGTATTTCTGGACGGTTTAGGCGAAGGAAATATATAATTCCAAAGATGTTCTTTGATTACAAAATATCCCTGATTGCACTTTTATTTTAAAATCTATGCTAAAACCTCTTATTGATTAAAAATTTGTTTTTGAGAAAATCATAAAGATTTACCTTTAAAATATTTTTCTATGTCATTAAGAAACTACACAAATAATGGTAGTATTTAATAAATATAATATAAAAAGAATCATCTTTAAAAGTAAAGCTTTCCAATAAAGCGAAAGAACTTTAGTTTAGACTCAAGCCAAAACCCATTTTGTTCTTCGTATTGCCTAATCAAAATAATTTAAATTCATTCTGCTTATAAATTAGAATTCCAAATTGCAATTGAAAGGAATGGGGTGGTTAGAGATGCATAATATCCTGACTCGATCACGCGAATTCGTACTCTTGGGTTTCACTCTGTTCCTATATGTGGATGCGTGTTCGTGTGTCTGGCTGTGTGTATGTGGGTGCGTATGTATGTTCATATGTGTGGGAGAGTGTAGCTCTCTACGTCGACCCGTTTTCACGCAGTCCCATATATTCAGTAGAAAACGAAATTTTTGTATTGCAACCGTTATCCGATTGCTATTATTTTCATACCCTAGATGAAATCTTAAGGGTATACTAAGGTTGTCATTCCTTTGGTAACACCTCGAAATAATGATGGTAGAGCAAAATGGACTGGACACCCATGCATAATATTAAAAGTTGTTGAGATTTTTGCATATCCGTCGTCCATAGTCCGTGTGTCCGTCCGTGTCTGTGCGCCCGATAACTCGAGAGTACGTTCATTTAGAAACCCGACATTTTATACACGGACTAAAATAAAAGTGAAATTAAGTTCGAAATTCAGCCAAATCGGGCAACTCCTTCGTGAAATTGCCATACTAAAATTTCGTTTTCCTCTATATATTTGTTGAAGATGGAATTTTTTTAGATTCTCCGAGCAAAAGCTAAAAAAATTGTAATGTTTGGTCGCTGACTGAGTACGCGACAACATAGAGAGCTGAAATTTAGTACATATGCTGTTTTTATAGTAATTATAAATAACATTTCAAATATGGACTAAATCGTTCAACCCCTTCTTGGTGTTTTCATATAAAAATTTTGGTTTTTTACTGATACTGTGAAATCGATCAGTCCTAGAAATTTTTATTGTATTAAAAGCTTCTTCAAAATACGACATCCTGTAAAATTGGTTATAATATTTTGTTCTGTCCGACGACCCGTTCTAAAAATATATGTGAAAAACCACCAAAAATCAAAATAGCACAGTTGGGTGGCCATACGAAATTTCATACGCGCATTAATATAGGGTATAATAAGAATATAAAAAAGGCCCATGTAAAAAGTTTGAGCTCTTAACGTCGACGCATGAGTCAGTTTTGTACAGCAACACCAAGAAAGGATAACCGATTTGGTCCATTTTTGAACTTTTAATCACAATTTATATCCAAATACAGTGTACAAAACTGGAGTTCTCCATGTCGGTGCGTTCTCAGGCAGTGTCCAAAAATATAGTGAAAACCAACGCCTAGAACGGGTAACCAAATTTAGTCCAGTTTTGAACTCTGATGTACCACTGCTATGAAAACACCATGCACCAAATTTTAGTTCTCTACATCGACATGTTCCTAGACAGTGTCCAAATATATAGTTGAAAACGAAATTTTTGTATGGCAACCCTAGGAAGGAGTTGCCCGATTGGTCCCAGTTTCGAACGCGAGCTTACTGTTGTGCAGTTGTTTAAAAAAAAACGCCGTGTACAAAGTTTAAGCTCGCCACATCGACGCGTTCTCAGACAGTTTCCAAATATATAGTGAACACCCAAAGTTTTGTATAGCAACAAAAAGAAGGGGTTGCCAATTCCAATGTTTCTTTTCCTAAAAACCCTGCCCTGAAAACTTAACAACAAAAAAATGAGCCAAATCGGTCGAGCTGCTCTCAAGTGATGATGTGATTTACATGCGGCAATTGATTTTTAGGGTTCCGTACCCAACGGGAAACTTATTACTATGACTTCGCTGTCCAACCGTCACCAGGTTGTATCTCATGAACCGTTGAAATTTTCACAGACCGTTGTTTTTTTCTATTGGCGATATAACAACAAATAATAAAAATTAAATTAAATTAAAAATTAAAGGGGGCCCTAATACAAGAAACGTGATTTTTTCGGCGTTTTTTCCTCGTGTTATTCTCATTCATTATTATTATCATAAGTAGGCATTTTTTTTTTCAAATGACAGCATTATTATTATATTACAAAAGAATAAAATTGTACTTAAAAATTATGAACATTTATTTATTTTTTAATCGCAGTGCCCTTTGAAAGTTGTTTTACCATTGGGAATATACACAATGGTACCGACTTGTTAATTTCCCTCTAGTGACCTTGATAGCTCAGTTTTCGTGGCACGGACTATAGTTGTTTTCAAATGCGGCTTTCTCACTCCAGCCGGCTATGAACCAGATGCTTCTTTAACTGATTAAATCAATAAAGTCCTTGGATATTGAAATATTTATTTTTAACCACCAAATAGTCTTAAATTTTTTTGAAGAGAGACAACCTGAATATAATTCAAAAGCAGTAATAATTTCAGAAAGTCTGACAAATAAGCCGAGAGTCATAATGGAGAGCACTTTATGCAGTTAGAGGAAAAATCATGAATAATGTAAAGTGGAAAAATTATGAATAATAATAAAGCAACGGAAAGCTTGTTCACACCTTGGTGGTGCTTCCACTGCCAGAAAGTCACCGCGCCAGCAGGTCAGCAAATATCAGAATTTTTTATCTTTTATTCCACTCACTGAGGTAATTTATAAAAGCAAATTCATCTCACGGGAGCATATCCTCGTCCTGCAGCAGCGCAGTACAGTAGCATTTCGTTTTTTAACTTTCATATCAGGCAGAGAAGAGTTTTGTAGTTGGGTACATACATACATATATGGTAATGTCATAGTGTGGTGAAGGCCACCTTAGAATAAAAGGCTAAGGTAATACAATGAGCACAGACACATGACATATTGCACAATGTGAAAATGTTACTCATCAGGAAGGTTTATAGGCTAGCATAATGTTGGGGGAGAAGTAAGCAGTCCCATATGCATATGGAAACTATTTGAATTTCTTTCAGAAAATTTCGTTGCAGGGGTTATTCAGACTGGTGCTGTCCTGCATACGTTCAACCGTAATAGTGGTTCGTCCAACTATGCATTCAGTCGGAGTTCTGGTTGAATTACTTTTAGGTTGCCGCGTTATAATTACCGTGAAAGGCTTAAATGCCTGTTACAAAATACCTAGAATAGTTTTTGAGAATAATTTCTACAACCATTTGCCTAAGGCTAAGAGAAACACGAATTTGAAATTTGTGTGAGGATGAGAATGAAAAGTTGTTTGTCATAATGGGGTTTCTTGGTAACGTCGCTTTAGTTTTAGTCCACTTCTACAATCAGATTTTGCGACACTTACGTTCAATCTAACCTGAAATGATCTCCACGGGTGTAGTAGTAGCACGTTTCCCTTCAGGACTTTGTCAAATGCATGAGGTGTGTTAGGGTTTTCTTTAATCTAACTGCTGATGTTTGTACTACCATAGCTTTAAAGTGCATATTATAATATATCTACTTTCTTAAGTAATGACTTTCCCGAAAAGTTTTGAATGGTTCTGAAAATTTTCTTGCGTAGGTATTCGTTTAGGTCTCTTTTGTGCTTTTTGAACGTATTTATGTCATTTCTTTTATACACTTCCTGGATCATTTAACAACTTTTTTTTTGTCTTTGTCCCCATATCACGCACTGATCTCGTATTATTCTATCGCATAAAGTGAGTCTTTAACAGTTGTTTTTTTTTAATTCTTATGCTATTTTACTTTACCGCTATCCATCTCGTTGATTTTGCCCTTCTGGCTATGCACGAATATGAGGCTTTAAAATTTATCATGTAAATGGCCAGATGTTATGCAGAATGTGCATGTTTAAAATTAAGGAAAAGAAAAGCATTGTGGTCCGTTTCTAGGTAAACAGTATGAATAACTAAACATTTTAATTAATATACTGGGGGCAAACTTTGATCTTGGTTATCAGTTAAAGTCGGATGAAAACCATGCAAAACTTTTCAGAACAATCTTGAATATCAGTTCAAATTAGAATTAGTTTCATTGAAAGCACTTTAGTTATTCAGTTCTGCACTTTTACTATAAACATTTTCCTATATGTTCTATACTTATTGGAATTTAGTTGGAGGTCCTAATTGGTCTTCTCCTAAATAAAGCTTGGTCGAATCTTTATAATTACAAGATAACTGATTGTAAATCATACGTCTTTTAATTTTTTCTTACCAATTAATAGGTATACTTGTCAAAACATATCATCGTAAGACTCCCAAAACAATGTTTCAGTGAAAGGCGAAACAGCTTCAGGTTAATCAAAATCAGAAGAATATGGTGGATGAATCTGCAAACGTTAGCTGAACTCTCAGTACTTAAAACTGAAAAGTGACAACCTATTAAAAAAACGTTACTGTGAGGACTGGCTGCCTTAAACAATTTTCAACTTTATAAGAACATAAGTGACTGTAATCGTTCTGCTGAAAATGCAGAAAACAGTAGTGAAGACTGCTTTTTGATCTAACCAAAAATGATACTGATCCTCAAAACCAAAAACAAAATTTTTTTTTTAAATTAGTTCAATAAATAAAGGCAACTAATTATCTACAAATAATGTAGTAAATTCCAATAGATTAGTAAATATAAACTTCAGGGTTTAAATACCAACTTCAGTGCTTATATTTTAAATTCAACGTAATATTATTGGCCTAAGGTCCATTTTATCGATATCCTAGGTGAAATTCCCAGTAAACATAGCCGCGGATTTGTTCTCAAAATGTGCTTGTAAGACCGCTATAATCTTTTTGGCATTGTCCATATGTTCTCCACCAATTTCCCAAAATATAATAAATTCAATTTTTGCATAGCAACCCTACAAAAGGCTTCTCAAAACTTGCTCATTTTAAACTTTGAATGCTTGGTAAATTCTATCCATCCACAATTTGAGTTTTCTAAGTAAGTAAGAGCGGTGAAATAAAAGTATCGATTATTGTAAGAACTTTCGATTTAATATTATTTTTGTTCTTACATTTTTGTATAATATAAAAATATTTGTATTTTATTTCTATTAAATATAAAATACTAAATGATCTACATTCTATTCAAAAACGATTAAATATTATCAGCACTGTACATAGTATATTTCAGGTTTTTAGATATAATACGAGTAAGATACCGAAGGCAAATAAGGCCTACCTTATTTAAAAATTATATTTTTTTCAGGAAATATAGCTTAATACAATAAAAGACGTTCAGCATATAAAATAATACAACAAAATTAACATTTCTTCTCAAACTATATAGAAAAAATTAACATACAAAAAAACAAGTACTTTAGACTTTGTTATACGGAGGTAGTTTAATAAGGCCTTTAAACTTCAACTGAGAATTTCTGAAACTTAATTCTAATTAAAATTGCCTTTTGTACGGGAACTTATTTTCTCAGTCATTAATGCCTCTAATCGCAGCCGTTGGGGCATATAAATTTATCTTTATCATTTTTAGTAAGACCAAAACACTCTTCATGATAATATTTCGATCATTGTTCGGATGGTCTCATGCAGCTACTCGATCTCGGTCACACCCATGACAGTACCAACTACATTGCGACATTCCAAGACTCTCTCTTTTCTTTTTCTTCTTTAGCTTATCACCCTGTTCCTTTTCTTTCGATATTCCTTCATTATTTCGGTTTTTATATTTGATTTTTTTCTGATCGCTCTGTTTCTTTTGTCTCTCCTTTGCGTAATTTTTAAATAAGTGCTTTGTCACCCTTTGTCCTTTGTAATTTAAAGCTTTTCTTCTCGGTGTGTATATTTAGTGACTGAATAATCCGGTATTGGCATTAGATACTTCTTTGAATTGTAGGTTTTGGTTAAGGTTTATTAAAAATACTTTGCCATCCTTATGTGGTGGGCAAACCTGTTCTTGTGAAGAACGAACAGGAATTGCATTCTCAACATTATAATCTTTAGAATCAAATGATGAACAGTAAATTCGACCTGTTCTCGTTACAAAAGACCTCTGGATAAATTCGTTCAGTGATTCTGCATCGGAAGAGTCAGAACTAGTGTTGTATCTTACAGGACGTCTTGTAACTTGTAATTGACTGGTGGACGCAATTGGTGAAATCCGACGAGTTTCTTCACTTGGAGAAGCAAGCTGTTGTATTTCAGTTAACACAAAAGGAGCAAAAGCAATTTCTGGTATGCCATTTGCACTTAATGGGTAAAGAACCGTAGCTCTGAAGTCGCTTGTGATATTTTCTTGGGTCATACATTTGGATCACACATTAGATAAAATTATATTGAATCTTGGTTTAGTAAATTTTTTGTCACGATGTTCATATAAATTCTGTACAACTTCTTGATGCCAGTAGTGTTCAAATGGTCTATAGGAATCT
>CAWVNZ010001273.1:0-115807 GCA_963930735.1 Dioctria linearis
GATTGCCTTTTCTATAGTAAATTATTCAAAAAATAATATTATACTGTCGCAAATTTTAATTACGCCAGGGATTGCCTTTTCTATAGTAAATTTTGCAAAAAATAATTTTATACTGTCGCAAATTTTAATTACGCCAGGGATTGCCTTTTCTATAGTAAATTTTGCAAAAAATAATTTTTTAGTGTCGCAAATTTTAATTACGCCAGGGATTGCCTTTTCTGTAGTAAATTTTGCAAAAAATAATTTTTTACTGTCTCAAATTTTAATTACGCCAGGGATTGCCTTTTCTATAGTAAATTTTTCCAAAAATAATTTTTTAGTGTCGCAAATTTTAATTACGCCAGGGATTGCCTTTTCTATAGTAAATTATTCAAAAATTCATTTTTTACTGTCTCAAATTTTAATTACGCCAGGGATTGCCTTTTCTATAGTAAATTTTGCAAAAAATAATTGTTTAGTGTCGCAAATTTTAATTACGCCAGGGATTGCCTTTTCTATAGTAAATTTTTCAAAAAATAATTTTATACTCTCGCAAATTTTAATTACGCCAGGGATTGCCTTTTCTATAGTAAATTATTCAAAAAATAATTTTTTACTGTCTCAAATTTTAATTACGCCAGGGATTGCCTTTTCTATAGTAAATTATTCAAAAAATAATTGTTTAGTGTCGCAAATTTTAATTACGCCAGGGATTGCCTTTTCTATAGTAAATTTTGCAAAAAATAATTGTTTACTGTCGCAAATTTTAATTACGCCAGGGATTGCCTTTTCTATAGTAAATTATTCAAAAAATAATTTTATACTGTCGCAAATTTTAATTACGCCAGGGATTGCCTTTTCTATAGTAAATTTTGCAAAAAATAATTTTATACTGTCGCAAATTTTTATTACGCCAGGGATTGCCTTTTCTATAGTAAATTTTGCAGAAAATAATTTTTTAGTGTCGCAAATTTTAATTACGCCAGGGATTGCCTTTTCTATAGTAAATTTTGCAAAAAATAATTGTTTAGTGTCGCAAATTTTAATTACGCCAGGGATTGCCTTTTCTATAGTAAATTTTGCAAAAAATAATTGTTTAGTGTCGCAAATTTGAATTACGCCAGGGATTGCCTTTTCTATAGTAAATTATTCAAAAATTCATTTTTTACTGTCTCAAATTTTAATTACGCCAGGGATTGCCTTTTCTATAGTAAATTTTGCAAAAAATAATTGTTTAGTGTCGCAAATTTTAATTACGCCAGGGATTGCCTTTTCTATAGTAAATTTTGCAAAAAATAATTGTTTAGTGTCGCACATTTTAATTACGCCAGGGATTGCCTTTTCTATAGTAAATTATTCAAAAAATAATTTTATACTGTCGCAAATTTTAATTACGCCAGGGATTGCCTTTTCTATAGTAAATTTTGCAAAAAATAGTTTTATATTGTCTCAAATTTTAATTAAGCCAGGGAATGCCTTTTCAATAGTAAATTTTTCAAAAAATAATTTTATACTGTCGCAAATTTTAATTACGCCAGGGATTGCCTTTTCTATAGTAAATTATTCAAAAAATAATTTTTTACTGTCTCAAATTTTAATTACGCCAGCGACTGCCTTTTCTATAGTAAATTATTCAAAAAATAATTTTTTACTGTCGCAAATTTTAATTACGCCAGGGATTGCCTTTTCTATAGTAAATTTAGCCAAAAATAATTTTTTAGTGTCGCAAATTTTAATTACGCCAGGGATTGCCTTTTCTATAGTAAATTATTCAAAAATTCATTTTTTACTGTCTCAAATTTTAATTACGCCAGGGATTGCCTTTTCTATAGTAAATTTTGCAAAAAATAATTGTTAAGTGTCGCAAATTTTAATTACGCCAGGGATTGCCTTTTCTATAGTAAATTTTGCAAAAAATAATTTTTTAGTGTCGCAAATTTTAATTAAGCCAGGGATTGCCTTTTCTATAGTAAATTTAGCCAAAAATAATTTTTTAGTGTCGCAAATTTTAATTACGCCAGGGATTGCCTTTTCTATAGTAAATTTTGCAAAAAATAATTGTTTAGTGTCGCAAATTTTAATTACGCCAGGGATTGCCTTTTCTATAGTAAATTATTCAAAAATTCATTTTTTACTGTCTCAAATTTTAATTACGCCAGGGATTGCCTTTTCTATAGTAAATTATTCAAAAAATAATTTTTTACTGTCGAAAATTTTAATTACGCCAGGGATTGCCTTTTCTATAGTAAATTTTGCAAAAAATAATTTTTTAGTGTCGCAAATTTTAATTACGCCAGGGATTGCCTTTTCTATAGTAAATTATTCAAAAATTCATTTTTTACTGTCTCAAATTTTAATTACGCCAGGGATTGCCTTTTCTATAGTAAATTATTCAAAAAATAATTTTTTACTGTCGCAAATTTTAATTACGCCAGGGATTGCCTTTTCTATAGTAAATTTTGCAAAAAATAATTGTTTAGTGTCGCAAATTTTAATTACGCGAGGGATTGCCTTTTCTATAGTAAATTTTGCAAAAAATAAATGTTTAGTGTCTCAAATTTTAATTACGCCATGGATTGCCTTTTCTATAGTAAATTTTGCAAAAAATAATTGTTTAGTGTCGCAAATTTTAATTACGCCAGGGATTGCTTTTCTATAGTAAATTATTCAAAAATTCATTTTTTACTGTCTCAAATTTTAATTACGCCAGGGATTGCCTTTTCTATAGTAAATTATTCAAAAAATAATTTTTTACTGTCGCAAATTTTAATTACGCCAGGGATTGCCTTTTCTATAGTAAATTTTGCAAAAAATAATTGTTTAGTGTCGCAAATTTTAAATACGCCAGGGATTGCCTTTTCTATAGTAAATTATTCAAAAAATAATTTTATACTGTCGCAAATTTTAATTACGCCAGGGATTGCCTTTTCTATAGTAAATTATTCAAAAAATAATTGTTTAGTGTCGCAAATTTTAATTACGCCAGGGATTGCCTTTTCTATAGTAAATTTTGCAAAAAATAATTGTTTAGTGTCGCAAATTTTAATTACGCCAGGGATTGCCTTTTCTATAGTAAATTTTGCAAAAAATAATTGTTTAGTGTCGCAAATTTTAATTACGCCAGGGATTGCCTTTTCTATAGTAAATTATTCAAAAATTCATTTTTTACTGTCTCAAATTTTAATTACGCCAGGGATTGCCTTTTCTATAGTAAATTATTCAAAAAATAATTTTTTACTGTCGCAAATTTTAATTACGCCAGGGATTGCCTTTTCTATAGTAAATTTTGCAAAAAATAATTGTTTAGTGTCACAAATTTTAATTACGCCAGGGATTGCCTTTTCTATAGTAAATTATTCAAAAATTCATTTTATACTGTCGCAAATTTTAATTACGCCAGGGATTGCCTTTTCTATAGTAAATTATTCAAAAAATAATTTTTTACTGTCTCAAATTTTAATTACGCCAGGGATTGCCTTTTCTATAGTAAATTTTTCAAAAAATAATTTTATACTGTCGCAAATTTTAATTACGCCAGGGATTGCCTTTTCTATAGTAAATTATTCAAAAATTCATTTTTTACTGTCTCAAATTTTAATTACGCCAGCGATTGCCTTTTCTATAGTAAATTATTCAAAAAATAATTTTTTACTGTCGCAAATTTTAATTACGCCAGGGATTGCCTTTTCTATAGTAAATTTTGCAAAAAATAATTGTTTAGTGTCGCAAATTTTAATTACGCCAGGGATTGCCTTTTCTATAGTAAATTATTCAAAAATTCATTTTATACTGTCGCAAATTTTAATTACGCCAGGGATTGCCTTTTCTATAGTAAATTATTCAAAAAATAATTTTTACTGTCTCAAATTTTAATTACGCCAGGGATTGCCTTTTCTATAGTAAATTTTTCAAAAAATAATTTTATACTGTCGCAAATTTTAATTACGCCAGGGATTGCCTTTTCTACATTAAATTATTCAAAAAATAATTTTTTACTGTCTCAAATTTTAATTACGCCAGCGATTGCCTTTTCTATAGTAAATTATTCAAAAAATAATTTTTTACTGTCGCAAATTTTAATTACGCCAGGGATTGCCTTTTCTATAGTAAATTTTGCAAAAAATAATTGTTTACTGTCGCAAATTTTAATTACGCCAGGGATTGCCTTTTCTATAGTAAATTATTCAAAAACTAATTTTATACTGTCGCAAATTTTAATTACGCCAGGGATTGCCTTTTCTATAGTAAATTTTGCAAAAAATAATTTTATACTGTCGCAAATTTTAATTACGCCAGGGATTTCCTTTTCTATAGTAAATTTTGCAAAAAATAATTTTTTAGTGTCGCAAATTTTAATTACGCCAGGGATTGCCTTTTCTATAGTAAATTTTGCAAAAAATAATTTTTTAGTGTCGCAAATTTTAATTACGCCAGGGATTGCCTTTTCTATAGTAAATTTTTCAAAAAATAATTTTATACTCTCGCAAATTTTAATTACGCCAGGGATTGCCTTTTCTATAGTAAATTATTCAAAAAATAATTTTTTACTGTCTCAAATTTTAATTACGCCAGGGATTGCCTTTTCTATAGTAAATTATTCAAAAAATAATTGTTTAGTGTCGCAAATTTTAATTACGCCAGGGATTGCCTTTTCTATAGTAAATTTTGCAAAAAATAATTGTTTAGTGTCGCAAATTTGAATTACGCCAGGGATTGCCTTTTCTATAGTAAATTATTCAAAAATTCATTTTTTACTGTCTCAAATTTTAATTACGCCAGGGATTGCCTATTCTATAGTAAATTTTGCAAAAAATAGTTTTATATTGTCTCAAATTTTAATTACGCCAGGGATTGCCTTTTCTATAGTAAATTATTCAAAAAATAATTTTTTACTGTCGCAAATTTTAATTACGCCAGGGATTGCCTTTTCTATAGTAAATTTTGCAAAAAATAATTGTTTAGTGTCGCAAATTTTAAATACGCCAGGGATTGCCTTTTCTATAGTAAATTTTGCAAAAAATAATTGTTTAGTGTCGCAAATTTGAATTACGCCAGGGATTGCCTTTTCTATAGTAAATTATTCAAAAATTCATTTTTTACTGTCTCAAATTTTAATTACGCCAGGGATTGCCTATTCTATAGTAAATTTTGCAAAAAATAGTTTTATATTGTCTCAAATTTTAATTACGCCAGGGATTGCCTTTTCTATAGTAAATTATTCAAAAAATAATTTTTTACTGTCGCAAATTTTAATTACGCCAGGGATTGCCTTTTCTATAGTAAATTTTGCAAAAAATAATTGTTTACTGTCGCAAATTTTAATTACGCCAGGGATTGCCTTTTCTATAGTAAATTATTCAAAAACTAATTTTATACTGTCGCAAATTTTAATTACGCCAGGGATTGCCTTTTCTATAGTAAATTTTGCAAAAAATAATTTTATACTGTCGCAAATTTTAATTACGCCAGGGATTTCCTTTTCTATAGTAAATTTTGCAAAAAATAATTTTTTAGTGTCGCAAATTTTAATTACGCCAGGGATTGCCTTTTCTATAGTAAATTTTGCAAAAAATAATTTTTTAGTGTCGCAAATTTTAATTACGCCAGGGATTGCCTTTTCTATAGTAAATTTTTCAAAAATAATTTTATACTCTCGCAAATTTTAATTACGCCAGGGATTGCCTTTTCTATAGTAAATTATTCAAAAAATAATTTTTTACTGTCTCAAATTTTAATTACGCCAGGGATTGCCTTTTCTATAGTAAATTATTCAAAAAATAATTGTTTAGTGTCGCAAATTTTAATTACGCCAGGGATTGCCTTTTCTATAGTAAATTTTGCAAAAAATAATTGTTTAGTGTCGCAAATTTGAATTACGCCAGGGATTGCCTTTTCTATAGTAAATTATTCAAAAATTCATTTTTTACTGTCTCAAATTTTAATTACGCCAGGGATTGCCTATTCTATAGTAAATTTTGCAAAAAATAGTTTTATATTGTCTCAAATTTTAATTACGCCAGGGATTGCCTTTTCTATAGTAAATTATTCAAAAAATAATTTTTTACTGTCGCAAATTTTAATTACGCCAGGGATTGCCTTTTCTATAGTAAATTTTGCAAAAAATAATTGTTTAGTGTCGCAAATTTTAAATACGCCAGGGATTACCTTTTCTATAGTAAATTATTCAAACAATAATTTTATACTGTCGCAAATTTTAATTACGCCAGGGATTGCCTTTTCTATAGTAAATTATTCAAAAAATAATTGTTTAGTGTCGCAAATTTTAATTACGCCAGGGATTGCCTTTCCTATAGTAAATTTTGCAAAAAATAATTGTTTAGTGTCGCAAATTTTAATTACGCCAGGGATTGCCTTTTCTATAGTAAATTTTGCAAAAAATAATTGTTTAGTGTCGCAAATTTTAATTACGCCAGGGATTGCCTTTTCTATAGTAAATTATTCGAAAATTCATTTTTTACTGTCTCAAATTTTAATTACGCCAGGGATTGCCTTTTCTATAGTAAATTATTCAAAAAATAATTTTATACTGTCGCAAATTTTAATTACGCCAGGGATTGCCTTTTCTATAGTAAATTTTGCAAAAAATAATTTTTTAGTGTCGCAAATTTTAATTACGCCAGGGATTGCCTTTTCTATAGTAAATTTTGCAAAAAATAATTTTTTACTGTCTCAAATTTTAATTACGCCAGGGATTGCCTTTTCTATAGTAAATTTTGCAAAAAATAATTTTTTAGTGTCGCAAATTTTAATTACGCCAGGGATTGCCTTTTCTATAGTAAATTAGTCAAAAATTCATTTTTTACTGTCTCAAATTTTAATTACGCCAGGGATTGCCTTTTCTATAGTAAATTATTCAAAAAATAATTTTATACTGTCGCAAATTTTAATTACGCCAGGGATTGCCTTTTCTATAGTAAATTTTGCAAAAAATAATTGTTTAGTGTCGCAAATTTTAATTACGCGAGGGATTGCCTTTTCTATAGTAAATTTTGCAAAAAATAATTGTTTAGTGTCTCAAATTTTAATTACGCCATGGATTGCCTTTTCTATAGTAAATTTTGCAAAAAATAATTGTTTAGTGTCGCAAATTTTAATTACGCCAGGGATTTCTTTTCTATAGTAAATTATTCAAAAATTCATTTTTTACTGTCTCAAATTTAATTACGCCAGGGATTGCCTTTTCTATAGTAAATTATTCAAAAAATAATTTTTTACTGTCGCAAATTTTAATTACGCCAGGGATTGCCTTTTCTATAGTAAATTTTGCAAAAAATAATTGTTTAGTGTCGCAAATTTTAAATACGCCAGGGATTGCCTTTTCTATAGTAAATTATTCAAAAAATAATTTTATACTGTCGCAAATTTTAATTACGCCAGGGATTGCCTTTTCTATAGTAAATTATTCAAAAAATAATTGTTTAGTGTCGCAAATTTTAATTACGCCAGGGATTGCCTTTTCTATAGTAAATTTTGCAAAAAATAATTTTTTACTGTCGCAAATTTTAATTACGCCAGGGATTGCCTTTTCTATAGTAAATTTTGCAAAAAATAATTGTTTAGTGTCGCAAATTTTAATTACGCCAGGGATTGCCTTTTCTATAGTAAATTATTCAAAAATTCATTTTATACTGTCGCAAATTTTAATTACGCCAGGGATTGCCTTTTCTATAGTAAATTATTCAAAAAATAATTTTTTACTGTCTCAAATTTTAATTACGCCAGGGATTGCCTTTTCTATAGTAAATTTTTCAAAAAATAATTTTATACTGTCGCAAATTTTAATTACGCCAGGGATTGCCTTTTCTATAGTAAATTATTCAAAAATTCATTTTTTACTGTCTCAAATTTTAATTACGCCAGCGATTGCCTTTTCTATAGTAAATTATTCAAAAAATAATTTTTTACTGTCGCAAATTTTAATTACGCCTGGGATTGCCTTTTCTATAGTAAATTTTGCAAAAAATAATTGTTTAGTGTCGCAAATTTTAATTACGCCTGGGATTGCCTTTTCTATAGTAAATTATTCAAAAATTCATTTTATACTGTCGCAAATTTTAATTACGCCAGGGATTGCCTTTTCTATAGTAAATTATTCAAAAAATAATTTTTTACTGTCTCAAATTTTAATTACG
Organism: Dioctria linearis; assembly: GCA_963930735.1. NCBI lineage: Eukaryota > Metazoa > Arthropoda > Insecta > Diptera > Asilidae > Dioctria > Dioctria linearis. Next base: position 8,133 of record CAWVNZ010001273.1, read on the forward strand.
CCAGGGATTGCCTTTTCTATAGTAAATTTTTCAAAAAATAATTTTATACTGTCGCAAATTTTAATTACGCCAGGAATTGCCTTTTCTATATTAAATTATTCAAAAAATAATTTTTTACTGTCTCAAATTTTAATTACGCCAGCGATTGCCTTTTCTATAGTAAATTATTCAAAAAATAATTTTTTACTGTCGCAAATTTTAATTACGCCAGGGATTGCCTTTTCTATAGTAAATTTTGCAAAAAATAATTGTTTACTGTCGCAAATTTTAATTACGCCAGGGATTGCCTTTTCTATAGTAAATTATTCAAAAAATAATATTATACTGTCGCAAATTTTAATTACGCCAGGGATTGCCTTTTCTATAGTAAATTTTGCAAAAAATAATTTTATACTGTCGCAAATTTTAATTACGCCAGGGATTGCCTTTTCTATAGTAAATTTTGCAAAAAATAATTTTTTAGTGTCGCAAATTTTAATTACGCCAGGGATTGCCTTTTCTGTAGTAAATTTTGCAAAAAATAATTTTTTACTGTCTCAAATTTTAATTACGCCAGGGATTGCCTTTTCTATAGTAAATTTTTCCAAAAATAATTTTTTAGTGTCGCAAATTTTAATTACGCCAGGGATTGCCTTTTCTATAGTAAATTATTCAAAAATTCATTTTTTACTGTCTCAAATTTTAATTACGCCAGGGATTGCCTTTTCTATAGTAAATTTTGCAAAAAATAATTGTTTAGTGTCGCAAATTTTAATTACGCCAGGGATTGCCTTTTCTATAGTAAATTTTTCAAAAAATAATTTTATACTCTCGCAAATTTTAATTACGCCAGGGATTGCCTTTTCTATAGTAAATTATTCAAAAAATAATTTTTTACTGTCTCAAATTTTAATTACGCCAGGGATTGCCTTTTCTATAGTAAATTATTCAAAAAATAATTGTTTAGTGTCGCAAATTTTAATTACGCCAGGGATTGCCTTTTCTATAGTAAATTTTGCAAAAAATAATTGTTTACTGTCGCAAATTTTAATTACGCCAGGGATTGCCTTTTCTATAGTAAATTATTCAAAAAATAATTTTATACTGTCGCAAATTTTAATTACGCCAGGGATTGCCTTTTCTATAGTAAATTTTGCAAAAAATAATTTTATACTGTCGCAAATTTTTATTACGCCAGGGATTGCCTTTTCTATAGTAAATTTTGCAGAAAATAATTTTTTAGTGTCGCAAATTTTAATTACGCCAGGGATTGCCTTTTCTATAGTAAATTTTGCAAAAAATAATTGTTTAGTGTCGCAAATTTTAATTACGCCAGGGATTGCCTTTTCTATAGTAAATTTTGCAAAAAATAATTGTTTAGTGTCGCAAATTTGAATTACGCCAGGGATTGCCTTTTCTATAGTAAATTATTCAAAAATTCATTTTTTACTGTCTCAAATTTTAATTACGCCAGGGATTGCCTTTTCTATAGTAAATTTTGCAAAAAATAATTGTTTAGTGTCGCAAATTTTAATTACGCCAGGGATTGCCTTTTCTATAGTAAATTTTGCAAAAAATAATTGTTTAGTGTCGCAAATTTTAATTACGCCAGGGATTGCCTTTTCTATAGTAAATTATTCAAAAAATAATTTTATACTGTCGCAAATTTTAATTACGCCAGGGATTGCCTTTTCTATAGTAAATTTTGCAAAAAATAGTTTTATATTGTCTCAAATTTTAATTACGCCAGGGAATGCCTTTTCAATAGTAAATTTTTCAAAAAATAATTTTATACTGTCGCAAATTTTAATTACGCCAGGGATTGCCTTTTCTATAGTAAATTATTCAAAAAATAATTTTTTACTGTCTCAAATTTTAATTACGCCAGCGACTGCCTTTTCTATAGTAAATTATTCAAAAAATAATTTTTTACTGTCGCAAATTTTAATTACGCCAGGGATTGCCTTTTCTATAGTAAATTTAGCCAAAAATAATTTTTTAGTGTCGCAAATTTTAATTACGCCAGGGATTGCCTTTTCTATAGTAAATTATTCAAAAATTCATTTTTTACTGTCTCAAATTTTAATTACGCCAGGGATTGCCTTTTCTATAGTAAATTTTGCAAAAAATAATTGTTAAGTGTCGCAAATTTTAATTACGCCAGGGATTGCCTTTTCTATAGTAAATTTTGCAAAAAATAATTTTTTAGTGTCGCAAATTTTAATTAAGCCAGGGATTGCCTTTTCTATAGTAAATTTAGCCAAAAATAATTTTTTAGTGTCGCAAATTTTAATTACGCCAGGGATTGCCTTTTCTATAGTAAATTATTCAAAAATTCATTTTTTACTTTCTCAAATTTTAATTACGCCAGGGTTTGCCTTTTCTATAGTAAATTTTGCAAAAAATAATTGTTTAGTGTCGCAAATTTTAATTACGCCAGGGATTGCCTTTTCTATAGTAAATTTCGCAAAAAATAATTGTTTAGTGTCGCAAATTTTAATTACGCCAGGGATTGCCTTTTCTATAGTAAATTTTGCAAAAAATAATTGTTTAGTTTCGCAAATTTTAATTACGCCAGGGATTGCCTTTTCTATAGTAAATTATTCAAAAATTGATTTTATACTGTCGCAAATTTTAATTACGCCAGGGATTGCCTTTTCTATAGTAAATTATTCAAAAAATAATTTTTTACTGTCTCAAATTTTAATTACGCCAGGTATTGCCTGTTCTATAGTAAATTTTGCAAAAAATAATTTTATACTGTCGCAAATTTTAATTACGCCAGGGATTGCCTTTTCTATAGTAAATTTTGCAGAAAATAATTTTTTAGTGTCGCAAATTTTAATTACGCCAGGGATTGCCTTTTCTATAGTAAATTTTGCAAAAAATAATTGTTTAGTGTCGCAAATTTTAATTACGCCAGGGATTGCCTTTTCTGTAGTAAATTATTCAAAAAATAATTTTTTACTGTCGCAAATTTTAATTACGCCAGGGATTGCCTTTTGTATAGTAAATTTTGCAAAAAATAATTTTTTACTGTTGCAAATTTTAATTACGCCAGGGATTGCCTTTTCTATAGTAAATTTTGCAAAAAATAATTGTTTAGTGTCGCAAATTTTAATTACGCCAGGGATTGCCTTTTCTATAGTAAATTTTTCAAAAAATAATTTTATACTCTCGCAAATTTTAATTACGCCAGGGATTGCCTTTTCTATAGTAAATAATTCAAAACATAATTTTTTACTGTCTCAAATTTTAATTACGCCAGGGATTGCCTTTTCTATAGTAAATTATTCAAAAAATAATTGTTTAGTGTCGCAAATTTTAATTACGCCAGGTATTGCCTTTTCTATAGTAAATTTTGCAAAAAATAATTGTTTACTGTCGCAAATTTTAATTACGCCAGGGATTGCCTTTTCTATAGTAAATTATTCAAAAAATAATTTTATACTTTCGCAAATTTTAATTACGCCAGGGATTGCCTTTTCTATAGTAAATTTTGCAAAAAATAATTTTATACTGTCGCAAATTTTAATTACGCCAGGGATTGCCTTTTCTATAGTAAATTTTGCAGAAAATAATTTTTTAGTGTCGCAAATTTTAATTACGCCAGGGATTGCCTTTTCTATAGTAAATTTTGCAAAAAATAATTGTTTAGTGTCGCAAATTTTAACTACGCCAGGGATTGCCTTTTCTATAGTAAACTTTGCAAAAAATAATTGTTTAGTGTCGCAAGTTTGAATTACGCCAGGGATTGCCTTTTCTATAGTAAATTATTCAAAAATTCATTTTTTACTGTCTCAAATTTTAATTACGCCAGGGATTGCTTTTTTTTAGGGTAAATTTTGCAAAAAATAATTGTTTAGTGTCGCAAATTTTAATTACGCCAGGGATTGCCTTTTCTATAGTAAATTTTGCAAAAAATAATTGTTTAGTGTCGCAAATTTTAATTACGCCAGGGATTGCCTTTTCTATAGTAAATTTTGCAAAAAATAATTGTTTACTGTCGCAAATTTTAATTACGCCAGGGATTGCCTTTTCTATAGTAAATTTTGCAAAAAATAATTTTTTACTGTCTCAAATTTTAATTACGCCAGGGATTGCCTTTTCTATAGTAAATTATTCAAAAAATAATTTTTTACTCTCTCAAATTTTAATTACGCCAGGGATTGCCTTTTCTATAGTAAATTTTGCAAAAAATAATTGTTTAGTGTCGCAAATTTTAAATACGCCAGGGATTGCCTTTTCTATAGTAAATTTTGCAAAAAATAATTGTTTACTGTCGCAAATTTTAATTACGCCAGGGATTGCCTTTTCTATAGTAAATTTTGCAAAAATTCATTTTTTACTGTCGCAAATTTTAATTACGCCAGGGATTGCCTTTTCTATAGTAAATTATTCAAAAATTCATTTTGTACTGTCGCAAATTTTAATTACGCCAGGGATTGCCTTTTCTATAGTAAATTATTCAAAAATTCATTTTACAATGTCGCAAATTTTAATTACGCCAGGGATTGCCTTTTCTATAGTAAATTATTCAAAAAATAATTTTATACTCTCGCAAATTTTAATTACGCCAGGGATTGCCTTTTCTATAGTAAATAATTCAAAACATAATTTTTTACTGTCTCAAATTTTAATTACGCCAGGGATTGCCTTTTCTATAGTAAATTATTCAAAAAATAATTGTTTAGTGTCGCAAATTTTAATTACGCCAGGTATTGCCTTTTCTATAGTAAATTTTGCAAAAAATAATTGTTTACTGTCGCAAATTTTAATTACGCCAGGGATTGCCTTTTCTATAGTAAATTATTCAAAAAATAATTTTATACTTTCGCAAATTTTAATTACGCCAGGGATTGCCTTTTCTATAGTAAATTTTGCAAAAAATAATTTTATACTGTCGCAAATTTTAATTACGCCAGGGATTGCCTTTTCTATAGTAAATTTTGCAGAAAATAATTTTTTAGTGTCGCAAATTTTAATTACGCCAGGGATTGCCTTTTCTATAGTAAATTTTGCAAAAAATAATTGTTTAGTGTCGCAAATTTTAACTACGCCAGGGATTGCCTTTTCTATAGTAAACTTTGCAAAAAATAATTGTTTAGTGTCGCAAGTTTGAATTACGCCAGGGCTTGCCTTTTCTATAGTAAATTATTCAAAAATTCATTTTTTACTGTCTCAAATTTTAATTACGCCAGGGATTGCTTTTTTTTAGGGTAAATTTTGCAAAAAATAATTGTTTAGTGTCGCAAATTTTAATTACGCCAGGGATTGCCTTTTCTATAGTAAATTTTGCAAAAAATAATTGTTTAGTGTCGCAAATTTTAATTACGCCAGGGATTGCCTTTTCTATAGTAAATTTTGCAAAAAATAATTGTTTACTGTCGCAAATTTTAATTACGCCAGGGATTGCCTTTTCTATAGTAAATTTTGCAAAAAATAATTTTTTACTGTCTCAAATTTTAATTACGCCAGGGATTGCCTTTTCTATAGTAAATTATTCAAAAAATAATTTTTTACTCTCTCAAATTTTAATTACGCCAGGGATTGCCTTTTCTATAGTAAATTTTGCAAAAAATAATTGTTTAGTGTCGCAAATTTTAAATACGCCAGGGATTGCCTTTTCTATAGTAAATTTTGCAAAAAATAATTGTTTACTGTCGCAAATTTTAATTACGCCAGGGATTGCCTTTTCTATAGTAAATTTTGCAAAAATTCATTTTTTACTGTCGCAAATTTTAATTACGCCAGGGATTGCCTTTTCTATAGTAAATTATTCAAAAATTCATTTTGTACTGTCGCAAATTTTAATTACGCCAGGGATTGCCTTTTCTATAGTAAATTATTCAAAAATTCATTTTACAATGTCGCAAATTTTAATTACGCCAGGGATTGCCTTTTCTATAGTAAATTATTCAAAAATTCATTTTATACTGTCGCAAATTTTAATTACGCCAGGGATTGCCTTTTCTATAGTAAATTATTCAAAAAATAATTGTTTAGTGTCGCAAATTTTAATTACGCCAGGGATTGCCTTTTCTATAGTAAATTATTCAAAAATTCATTTTTTCTGTCACAAATTTTAATTACGCCAGGGATTGCCTTTTCTATAGTAAATTATTACAAAAAATAATTTTTTACTGTCTCAAATTTTAATTACGCCAGGGATTGCCTTTTCTATAGTAAATTATTCAAAAAATAATTTTTTACTGTCTCAAATTTTAATTACGCCAGGGATTGCCTTTTCTATAGTAAATTTTAAAAAAATAATTTTATACTGTCGCAAATTTTAATTACGCCAGGGATTGCCTTTTCTATAGTAAATTATTCAAAAAATAATTTTTTACTGTCTCAAATTTTAATTACGTCAGGGATTGCCTTTTCTATAGTAAATTATTCAAAAAATAATTTTTTACTGTCTCAAATTTTAATTACGCCAGGGATTGCCTTTTCTATAGTAAATTTTGCAAAAAATAATTGTTTAGTGTCTCAAATTTTAATTACGCCAGGGATTGCCTTTTCTATAGTAAATTATTCAAAAAATAATTGTTTAGTGTCGCAAATTTTAATTACGCCAGGGATTGCCTTTTCTATAGTAAATTTTGCAAAAAATAATTGTTTAGTTTCGCATATTTTAATTACGCCAGGGATTGCCTTTTCTATAGTAAATTTTGCAAAAAATAATTGTTTAGTGTCGCAAATTTTAATTACGCCAGGGATTGCCTTTTGTATAGAAAATTTTGCAAAAAATAATTGTTTACTGTCGCAAATTTTAATTACGCCAGGGATTGCCTTTTCTATAGTAAATTATTCATAAATTCATTTTATACTGTCGCAAATTTTAATTACGCCAGGGATTGCCTTTTCTATAGTAAATTTTGCAAAAAATAATTGTTTACTGTCGCAAATTTTAATTACGCCAGGGATTGCCTTTTCTATAGTAAATTTTGCAAAAAATAATTTTTTACTGTCTCAAATTTTAATTACGCCAGGGATTGCCTTTTCTATAGTAAATTATTCAAAAAATAATTTTTTACTCTCTCAAATTTTAATTACGCCAGGGATTGCCTTTTCTATAGTAAATTTTGCAAAAAATAATTGTTTAGTGTCGCAAATTTTAAATACGCCAGGGATTGCCTTTTCTATAGTAAATTTTGCAAAAAATAATTGTTTACTGTCGCAAATTTTAATTACGCCAGGGATTGCCTTTTCTATAGTAAATTTTGCAAAAATTCATTTTTTACTGTCGCAAATTTTAATTACGCCAGGGATTGCCTTTTCTATAGTAAATTATTCAAAAATTCATTTTGTACTGTCGCAAATTTTAATTACGCCAGGGATTGCCTTTTCTATAGTAAATTATTCAAAAATTCATTTTACAATGTCGCAAATTTTAATTACGCCAGGGATTGCCTTTTCTATAGTAAATTATTCAAAAATTCATTTTATACTGTCGCAAATTTTAATTACGCCAGGGATTGCCTTTTCTATAGTAAATTATTCAAAAAATAATTGTTTAGTGTCGCAAATTTTAATTACGCCAGGGATTGCCTTTTCTATAGTAAATTATTCAAAAATTCATTTTTTCTGTCACAAATTTTAATTACGCCAGGGATTGCCTTTTCTATAGTAAATTATTCAAAAAATAATTTTTTACTGTCTCAAATTTTAATTACGCCAGGGATTGCCTTTTCTATAGTAAATTATTCAAAAAATAATTTTTTACTGTCTCAAATTTTAATTACGCCAGGGATTGCCTTTTCTATAGTAAATTTTAAAAAAATAATTTTATACTGTCGCAAATTTTAATTACGCCAGGGATTGCCTTTTCTATAGTAAATTATTCAAAAAATAATTTTTTACTGTCTCAAATTTTAATTACGTCAGGGATTGCCTTTTCTATAGTAAATTATTCAAAAAATAATTTTTTACTGTCTCAAATTTTAATTACGCCAGGGATTGCCTTTTCTATAGTAAATTTTGCAAAAAATAATTGTTTAGTGTCTCAAATTTTAATTACGCCAGGGATTGCCTTTTCTATAGTAAATTATTCAAAAAATAATTGTTTAGTGTCGCAAATTTTAATTACGCCAGGGATTGCCTTTTCTATAGTAAATTTTGCAAAAAATAATTGTTTAGTTTCGCATATTTTAATTACGCCAGGGATTGCCTTTTCTATAGTAAATTTTGCAAAAAATAATTGTTTAGTGTCGCAAATTTTAATTACGCCAGGGATTGCCTTTTCTATAGTAAATTTTGCAAAAAATAATTGTTTAGTGTCTCAAATTTTAATTACGCCAGGGATTGCCTTTTCTATAGTAAATTATTCAAAAAATAATTTTTTACTGTCGCAAATTTTAATTACGCCAGGGATTGCCTTTTCTATAGTAAATTATTCAAAAAATAATTGTTTAGTGCCTCAAATTTTAATTACGCCAGGGATTGCCTTTTCTATAGTAAATTATTCAAAAATTCATTTTTTACTGTCTCAAATTTTAATTACGCCAGGGATTGCCCTTTCTATAGTAAATTATTCAAAAAATAATTTTTTACTGTCGCAAATTTTAATTACGCCAGGGATTGCCTTTTCTATAGTAAATTATTCAAAAAATAATTGTTTAGTGTCGCAAATTTTAATTACGCCAGGGATTGCCTTTTCTATAGTAAATTTTGCAAAAAATAATTGTTTAGTGTCGCAAATTTTAATTACGCCAGGGATTGCCTTTTCTATAGTAAATTATTCAAAAATTCATTTTATACTGTCGCAAATTTTAATTACGCCAGGGATTGCCTTTTCTATAGTAAATTATTCAAAAACTAATTGTTTAGTGTCGCAAATTTTAATTACGCCAGGGATTGCCTTTCCTATAGTAAATTATTCAAAAAATCATTTTTTACTGTCTCATATTTTAATTACGCCAGGGATTGCCTTTTCTATAGTAAATTATTCAAAAAATCATTTTTTACTGTCTCAAATTTTAATTACGCCAGGGATTGCCTTTTCTATAGTAAATTATTCAAAAAATAATTTTATACTGTCGCAAATTTTAGTTACGCCAGGGATTGCCTTTTCTATAGTAAATTATTCAAAAAATAATTGTTTAGTGTCGCAAATTTTAATTACGCCAGGGATTGCCTTTCCTATAGTAAATTTTGCAAAAAATAATTGTTTAGTGTCGCAAATTTTAATTACGCCACGGATTGCCTTTTCTATAGTAAATTTTGCAAAAAGTAATTGATTACTGTCGCAAATTTTAATTACGCCAGGGATTGCCTTTTCTATAGTAAATTATTCAAAAAATAATTTTTTACTGTCTCAAATTTTAATTACGCCAGGGATTGCCTTTTCTATAGTAAATTATTCAAAAAATAATTGTTTAGTGTCGCAAATTTTAATTACGCCAGGGATTGCCTTTTCTTTAGTAAATTATTCAAAAATTCATTTTTTCTGTCACAAATTTTAATTACGCCAGTGATTGCCTTTTCTGTAGTAAATTATTCAAAAAATAATTTTTTATTGTCTCAAATTTTAATTACGCCAGGGATTGCTTTTCTATAATAAATTTTGCAAAAAATAATTGTTTAGTGTCGCAAATTTTAATTACGCCAGGGATTGCCTTTTCTATAGTAAATTTTGCAAAAAATAATTGTTTACTGTCGCAAATTTTAATTTCGCCAGGGATTGCCTTTTCTGTAGTAAATTTTGCAAAAAATAATTTTATACTGTCGCAAATTTTAATTACGCCAGGGATTGCCTTTTCTATAGTAAATTATTCAAAAATTCATTTTTTACTGTCTCAAATTTTAATTACGCCAGGGATTGCCTTTTCTATAGTAAATTATTCAAAAAATAATTTTTTACTGTCGCAAATTTTAATTACGCCAGGGATTGCCTTTTCTATAGTAAATTATTCAAAAAATAATTGTTTAGTGTCGCAAATTTTAATTACGCCAGGGATTGCCTTTTCTATAGTAAATTTTGCAAAAAATAATTGTTTAGTGTCGCAAATTTTAATTACGCCAGGGATTGCCTTCTCTATAGTAAATTTTGCAAAAATTCATTTTATACTGTCGCAAGTTTTAATTACGCCAGGGATTGCCTTTTCTATAGTAAATTATTCAAAAAATAATTGTTTAGTGTCGCAAATTTTAATTAAGCCAGGGATTGCCTTTTCTCTAGTAAATTATTCAAAAAATAATTGTTTAGTGTCGCAAATTTTAATTACGTCAGGGATTGCCTTTTCTATAGTAAATTATTCAAAAATTCATTTTTTCTGTCACAAATTTTAATGACGCCAGGGATTGCCTTTTCTATAGTAAATTATTCAAAAAATAATTTTTTACTGTCTCAAATTTTAATTACGCCAGGGATTGCCTTTTCTATAGTAAATTATTCAAAAAATAATTTTTTACTGTCTCAAATTTTAATTACGCCAGGGATTGCCTTTTCTATAGTAAATTATTCAAAAAATAATTTTATACTGTCGCAAATTTTAATTACGCCAGGGATTGCCTTTTCTGTAGTAAATTATTCAAAAAATAATTTTTTACTGTTTCAAATTTTAACTACGCCACGGATTGCCTTTTCTATACTAAATTTTGCAAAAAATAATTGTTTACTGTCGCAAATTTTAATTACGCCAGGGATTGCCTTTTCTATAGTAAATTATTCAAAAATTCATTTTATACTGTCGCAAATTTTAATTACGCCAGGGATTGCCTTTTCTATAGTAAATTTTGCAAAAAATAATTGTTTAGTGTCGCAAATTTTAAATACGCCAGGGATTGCCTTTTATATAGTAAATTTTGCAAAAAATAATTGTTTACTGTCGCAAATTTTAATTACGCCAGGGATTGCCTTTTCTATAGTAAATTTTGCAAAAATTCATTTTTTACTGTCGCAAATTTTAATTACGCCAGGGATTGCCTTTTCTATAGTAAATTATTCAAAAAATAATTTTTTACTGTCTCAAATTTTAATTACGCCAGGGATTGCCTTTTCTATAGTAAATTATTCAAAAAATAATTTTTTACTGTCTCAAATTTTAATTACGCCAGGGATTGCCTTTTCTATAGTAAATTATTCAAAAAATAATTTTATACTGTCGCAAATTTTAATTACGCCAGGGGTTGCCTTTTCTATAGTAAATTATTCAAAAAATAATTTTTTACTGTCTCAAATTTTAATTACGTCAGGGATTGCCTTTTCTATAGTAAATTATTCAAAAAATAATTTTTTACTGTCTCAAATTTTAATTACGCCAGGGATTGCCTTTTCTATAGTAAATTTTGCAAAAAATAATTGTTTAGTGTCTCAAATTTTAATTACGCCAGGGATTGCCTTTTCTATAGTAAATTATTCAAAAAATAATTGTTTAGTGTCGCAAATTTTAATTACGCCAGGGATTGCCTTTTCTATAGTAAATTTTGCAAAAAATAATTGTTTAGTTTCGCATATTTTAATTACGCCAGGGATTGCCTTTTCTATAGTAAATTTTGCAAAAAATAATTGTTTAGTGTCGCAAATTTTAATTACGCCAGGGATTGCCTTTTCTATAGTAAATTTTGCAAAAAATAATTGTTTAGTGTCGCAAATTTTAAATACGCCAGGGATTGCCTTTTCTATAGTAAATTTTGCAAAAAATAATTGTTTACTGTCGCAAATTTTAATTACGCCAGGGATTGCCTTTTCTATAGTAAATTTTGCAAAAATTCATTTTTTACTCTCTCAAATTTTAATTACGCCAGGGATTGCCTTTTCTATAGTAAATTTTGCAAAAAATAATTGTTTAGTGTCGCAAATTTTAAATACGCCAGGGATTGCCTTTTCTATAGTAAATTTTGCAAAAAATAATTGTTTACTGTCGCAAATTTTAATTACGCCAGGGATTGCCTTTTCTATAGTAAATTTTGCAAAAATTCATTTTTTACTGTCGCAAATTTTAATTACGCCAGGGATTGCCTTTTCTATAGTAAATTATTCAAAAATTCATTTTGTACTGTCGCAAATTTTAATTACGCCAGGGATTGCCTTTTCTATAGTAAATTATTCAAAAATTCATTTTACAATGTCGCAAATTTTAATTACGCCAGGGATTGCCTTTTCTATAGTAAATTATTCAAAAATTCATTTTATACTGTCGCAAATTTTAATTACGCCAGGGATTGCCTTTTCTATAGTAAATTATTCAAAAAATAATTGTTTAGTGTCGCAAATTTTAATTACGCCAGGGATTGCCTTTTCTATAGTAAATTATTCAAAAATTCATTTTTTCTGTCACAAATTTTAATTACGCCAGGGATTGCCTTTTCTATAGTAAATTATTCAAAAAATAATTTTTTACTGTCTCAAATTTTAATTACGCCAGGGATTGCCTTTTCTATAGTAAATTATTCAAAAAATAATTTTTTACTGTCTCAAATTTTAATTACGCCAGGGATTGCCTTTTCTATAGTAAATTTTAAAAAAATAATTTTATACTGTCGCAAATTTTAATTACGCCAGGGATTGCCTTTTCTATAGTAAATTATTCAAAAAATAATTTTTTACTGTCTCAAATTTTAATTACGTCAGGGATTGCCTTTTCTATAGTAAATTATTCAAAAAATAATTTTTTACAGTCTCAAATTTTAATTACGCCAGGGATTGCCTTTTCTATAGTAAATTTTGCAAAAAATAATTGTTTAGTGTCTCAAATTTTAATTACGCCAGAGATTGCCTTTTCTATAGTAAATTATTCAAAAAATAATTGTTTAGTGTCGCAAATTTTAATTACGCCAGGGATTGCCTTTTCTATAGTAAATTTTGCAAAAAATAATTGTTTAGTTTCGCATATTTTAATTACGCCAGGGATTGCCTTTTCTATTGTAAATTTTGCAAAAAATAATTGTTTAGTGTCGCAAATTTTAATTACGCCAGGGATTGCCTTTTCTATAGTAAATTTTGCAAAAAATAATTGTTTAGTGTCTCAAATTTTAATTACGCCAGGGATTGCCTTTTCTATAGTAAATTATTCAAAAAATAATTTTTTACTGTCGCAAATTTTAATTACGCCAGGGATTGCCTTTTCTATAGTAAATTATTCAAAAAATAATTGTTTAGTGCCTCAAATTTTAATTACGCCAGGGATTGCCTTTTCTATAGTAAATTATTCAAAAATTCATTTTTTACTGTCTCAAATTTTAATTACGCCAGGGATTGCCCTTTCTATAGTAAATTATTCAAAAAATAATTTTTTACTGTCGCAAATTTTAATTACGCCAGGGATTGCCTTTTCTATAGTAAATTATTCAAAAAATAATTGTTTAGTGTCGCAAATTTTAATTACGCCAGGGATTGCCTTTTCTATAGTAAATTTTGCAAAAAATAATTGTTTAGTGTCGCAAATTTTAATTACGCCAGGGATTGCCTTTTCTATAGTAAATTATTCAAAAATTCATTTTATACTGTCGCAAATTTTAATTACGCCAGGGATTGCCTTTTCTATAGTAAATTATTCAAAAACTAATTGTTTAGTGTCGCAAATTTTAATTACGCCAGGGATTGCCTTTCCTATAGTAAATTATTCAAAAAATCATTTTTTACTGTCTCATATTTTAATTACGCCAGGGATTGCCTTTTCTATAGTAAATTATTCAAAAAATCATTTTTTACTGTCTCAAATTTTAATTACGCCAGGGATTGCCTTTTCTATAGTAAATTATTCAAAAAATAATTTTATACTGTCGCAAATTTTAGTTACGCCAGGGATTGCCTTTTCTATAGTAAATTATTCAAAAAATAATTGTTTAGTGTCGCAAATTTTAATTACGCCAGGGATTGCCTTTCCTATAGTAAATTTTGCAAAAAATAATTGTTTAGTGTCGCAAATTTTAATTACGCCACGGATTGCCTTTTCTATAGTAAATTTTGCAAAAAGTAATTGATTACTGTCGCAAATTTTAATTACGCCAGGGATTGCCTTTTCTATAGTAAATTATTCAAAAAATAATTTTTTACTGTCTCAAATTTTAATTACGCCAGGGATTGCCTTTTCTATAGTAAATTATTCAAAAAATAATTGTTTAGTGTCGCAAATTTTAATTACGCCAGGGATTGCCTTTTCTTTAGTAAATTATTCAAAAATTCATTTTTTCTGTCACAAATTTTAATTACGCCAGTGATTGCCTTTTCTGTAGTAAATTATTCAAAAAATAATTTTTTATTGTCTCAAATTTTAATTACGCCAGGGATTGCTTTTCTATAATAAATTTTGCAAAAAATAATTGTTTAGTGTCGCAAATTTTAATTACGCCAGGGATTGCCTTTTCTATAGTAAATTTTGCAAAAAATAATTGTTTACTGTCGCAAATTTTAATTTCGCCAGGGATTGCCTTTTCTGTAGTAAATTTTGCAAAAAATAATTTTATACTGTCGCAAATTTTAATTACGCCAGGGATTGCCTTTTCTATAGTAAATTATTCAAAAATTCATTTTTTACTGTCTCAAATTTTAATTACGCCAGGGATTGCCTTTTCTATAGTAAATTATTCAAAAAATAATTTTTTACTGTCGCAAATTTTAATTACGCCAGGGATTGCCTTTTCTATAGTAAATTATTCAAAAAATAATTGTTTAGTGTCGCAAATTTTAATTACGCCAGGGATTGCCTTTTCTATAGTAAATTTTGCAAAAAATAATTGTTTAGTGTCGCAAATTTTAATTACGCCAGGGATTGCCTTCTCTATAGTAAATTTTGCAAAAATTCATTTTATACTGTCGCAAGTTTTAATTACGCCAGGGATTGCCTTTTCTATAGTAAATTATTCAAAAAATAATTGTTTAGTGTCGCAAATTTTAATTAAGCCAGAGATTGCCTTTTCTCTAGTAAATTATTCAAAAAATAATTGTTTAGTGTCGCAAATTTTAATTACGTCAGGGATTGCCTTTTCTATAGTAAATTATTCAAAAATTCATTTTTTCTGTCACAAATTTTAATGACGCCAGGGATTGCCTTTTCTATAGTAAATTATTCAAAAAATAATTTTTTACTGTCTCAAATTTTAATTACGCCAGGGATTGCCTTTTCTATAGTAAATTATTCAAAAAATAATTTTTTACTGTCTCAAATTTTAATTACGCCAGGGATTGCCTTTTCTATAGTAAATTATTCAAAAAATAATTTTATACTGTCGCAAATTTTAATTACGCCAGGGATTGCCTTTTCTGTAGTAAATTATTCAAAAAATAATTTTTTACTGTTTCAAATTTTAACTACGCCACGGATTGCCTTTTCTATACTAAATTTTGCAAAAAATAATTGTTTACTGTCGCAAATTTTAATTACGCCAGGGATTGCCTTTTCTATAGTAAATTATTCAAAAATTCATTTTATACTGTCGCAAATTTTAATTACGCCAGGGATTGCCTTTTCTATAGTAAATTTTGCAAAAAATAATTGTTTAGTGTCGCAAATTTTAAATACGCCAGGGATTGCCTTTTATATAGTAAATTTTGCAAAAAATAATTGTTTACTGTCGCAAATTTTAATTACGCCAGGGATTGCCTTTTCTATAGTAAATTTTGCAAAAATTCATTTTTTACTGTCGCAAATTTTAATTACGCCAGGGATTGCCTTTTCTATAGTAAATTATTCAAAAAATAATTTTTTACTGTCTCAAATTTTAATTACGCCAGGGATTGCCTTTTCTATAGTAAATTATTCAAAAAATAATTTTTTACTGTCTCAAATTTTAATTACGCCAGGGATTGCCTTTTCTATAGTAAATTATTCAAAAAATAATTTTATACTGTCGCAAATTTTAATTACGCCAGGGGTTGCCTTTTCTATAGTAAATTATTCAAAAAATAATTTTTTACTGTCTCAAATTTTAATTACGCCAGGGATTGCCTTTTCTATAGTAAATTATTCAAAAAATAATTTTTTACTGTCTCAAATTTTAATTACGCCAGGATTGCCTTTTCTATAGTAAATTTTGCAAAAAATAATTGTTTAGTGTCTCAAATTTTAATTACGCCAGGGATTGCCTTTTCTATAGTAAATTATTCAAAAAATAATTGTTTAGTGTCGCAAATTTTAATTACGCCAGGGATTGCCTTTTCTATAGTAAATTTTGCAAAAAATAATTGTTTAGTGTCGCAAATTTTAATTACGCCAGGGATTGCCTTTTCTATAGTAAATTTTGCAAAAAATAATTGTTTAGTGTCTCAAATTTTAATTACGCCAGGGATTGCCTTTTCTATAGTAAATTTTGCAAAAAATAATTGTTTAGTGTCTCAAATTTTAATTACGCCAGGGAATGCCTTTTCTATAGTAAATTTTGCAAAAAATAATTGTTTACTGTCGCAAATTTTAATTACGCCAGGGATTGCCTCTTCTATAGTAAATTATTCAAAAAATAATTGTTTAGTGTCGCAAATTTTAATTACGCCAGGGATTTCCTTTTCTATAGTAAATTATTCAAAAAATAATTTTTTACTGTCTCAAATTTTAATTACGCCACGGATTGCCTTTTCTATAGTAAATTTTGCAAAAAATAATTGTTTAGTGTCGCAAATTTTAATTACGCCAGGGATTGCCTTTTCTATAGTAAATTATTCAAAAAATAATTTTTTACTGTCTCAAATTTTAATTACGCCAGGGATTGCGTTTTCTATAGTAAATTTTGCAAAAAAATAATTGTTTAGTGTCGCAAATTTTAATTACGCCAGGGATTGCCTTTTCTATAGTAAATTATTCAAAAATTCATTTTTTACTGTCTCAAATTTTAATTGCGCCAGGGATTGCCTTTTCTATAGTAAATTATTCAAAAAATAATTTTTTACTGTCTCAAATTTTAATTACGCCAGGGATTGCCTTTTCTATAGTAAATTTTGCAAAAAATAATTGTTTAGTGTCTCAAATTTTAATTACGCCAGGGATTGCCTTTTCTATAGTAAATTTTGCAAAAAATAATTTTTTACTGTCTCAAATTTTAATTACGCCAGGGATTGCCTTTTCTATAGTAAATTATTCAAAAAATAATTGTTTACTGTCGCAAATTTTAATTACGCCAGGGATTGCCTTTTCTATAGTAAATTATTCAAAAAATAATTGTTTAGTGTCGCAATTTTTAATTACGCCAGGGATTGCCTTTTCTGTAGTAAATTATTCAAAAATTCATTTTATACTGTCGCAAATTTTAATTACGCCAGGGATTGCCTTTTCTATAGTAAATTTTGCAAAAAATAATTGTTTAGTGTCGCAAATTTTAATTACGCCAGGGATTGCCTTTTTTATAGTAAATTTTGCAAAAAATAATTGTTTAGTGTCGCAAATTTTAATTACACCAGGGATTGCCTTTTCTATAGTAAATTATTCAAAAAATAAATTTATACTGTCGCAAATTTTAATTACGCCAGGGATTGCCTTTTCTATAGTAAATTTTGCAAAAAATAATTTTTTAGTGTCGCAAATTTTAATTACGCCAGGGATTGCCTTTTCTATAGTAAATTTTGCAAAAAATAATTGTTTAGTGTCGCAAATTTTAATTAAGCCAGGGATTGCTTTTTCTATAGTAAATTATTCAAAAATTCATTTTTTACTGTCTCAAATTTTAATTACGCCAGGGATTGCCTTTTCTATATTAAATTATTCAAAAAATAATTTTATACTGTCGCAAATTTTAATTACGCCAGGGATTGCCTTTTCTATAGTAAATTTTGCAAAAAATATTTTTTTAGTGTCGCAAATTTTAATTAAGCCAGGGATTGCCTTTTCTATAGTAAATTTTGCAAAAAATAATTTTTTACTGTCTCAAATTTTAATTACGCCAGGGATTGCCTTTTCTATAGTAAATTTTGCAAAAAATAATTTTTTAGTGTCGCAAAATTTAATTACGCCAGGGATTGCCTTTTCTATAGTAAATTATTCAAAAATTCATTTTATACTGTCGCAAATTTTAATAACGCCAGGGATTGCCTTTTCTATAGTAAATTATTCAAGAAATAATTGTTTACTGTCGCAAATTTTAATTACGCCAGCGATTGCCTTTTCTATAGTAAATTTTTCAAAAAATAATTTTATACTGTCGCAAATTTTAATTACGCCAGGGATTGCCTTTTTTATAGTAAATTAATCAAAAAATAATTTTTTACTGTCTCAAATTTTAACTACGCCAGGGATTGCCTTTTCTATAGTAAATTATTCAAAAAATAATTGTTTAGTGTCGCAAATTTTAATTACGACAGGGATTGCCTTTTCTATAGTAAATTTTGCAAAAAATAATTGTTTACTGTCGCAAATTTTAATTACGCCAGGGATTGCCTTTTCTATAGTAAATTAATCAAAAATTTATTTTATACTGTCACAAATTTTAATTACGCCAGGGATTACCTTTTCTATAGTAAATTTTGCAAAAAATAATTGTTTAGTGTCGCAAATTTTAATTACGCCAGGGATTGCCTTTTCTATAGTAAATTATTCAAAAAATAATTGTTTAGTGTCGCAAATTTTAATTACGCCAGGGATTGCCTTTTCTATAGTAAATTTTGCAAAAAATAATTGATTAGTGTCGCAAATTTTAATTACGCCAGGGATTGCCTTTTCTATAGTAAATTTTGCAAAAAATAATTGTTTAGTGTCGCAAATTTTAATTACGCCAGGGATTGCCTTTTCTATAGTAAATTATTCAAAAATTCATTTTATACTGTCGCAAATTTTAATTATGCCAAGGATTGCCTTTTCTATAGTAAATTTTGCAAAAAATAATTGTTTACTGTCGCAAATTTTAATTACGCCAGGGATTGCCTTTTCTATAGTAAATTTTTCAAAAAATAATTTTACACTGTCGCAAAATTTAATTACGCCAGGGATTGCATTTTCTATAGTAAATTATTCAAAAAATAATTTTTTACTGTCTCAAATTTTAATTACGCCAGGGATTGCCTTTTATATAGTAAATTATTCAAAAAATAATTGTTTAGTGTCGCAAATTTTAATTACGCCAGGGTTTGCCTTTTCTATAGTAAATTTTGCAAAAAATAATTGTTTACTGTCGCAAATTTTAATTACGCCAGGGATTGCCTTTTCTATAGTAAATTATTCAAAAATTCATTTTATACTGTCGCAAATTTTAATTACGCCAGGGATTGCCTTTTCTATAGTAAATTATTCAAAAAATAATTTTTTACTGTCGCAAATTTTAATTACGCCAGGGATTGCCTTTTCTATAGTAAATTATTCAAAAAATAATTTTTTACTGTCTCAAATTTTAATTACTCCAGGGATTGCGATTTCTATAGTAAATTATTAAAAAAATAATTTTTTTACTGTCTCAAATTTTAATTACGCCAGGGATTGCCTTTTCTATAGCAAATTATTCAAAAATTCATTTTTTCTGTCACAAATTTTAATTACGCCAGGGATTGCCTTTTCTATAGTAAATTATTCAAAAATTCATTTTATACTGTCGCAAATTTTAATTACGCCAGGGATTGCCTTTTCTATAGTAAATTATTCAAAAATTCATTTTTTCTGTCACAAATTTTAATTACGCCAGGGATTGCCTTTTCTATAGTAAATTTTGCAAAAAAATCATTTTTTCTGTCACAAATTTTAATTACGCCAGGGATTGCCTTTTCTATAGTAAATTTTGCAAAAAATAATTGTTTAGTGTCCCAAATTTTAATTACGCCAGGGATTGCCTTTTCTATAGTAAATTATTCAAAAAATAGTTTTTTACTTTCGCAAATTTTAATTACGCCAGGGATTGCCTTTTCTATAGTAAATTATTCAAAAAATAATTTTTTCTGTCACAGATTTTAATTACGCCAGGGATTGCCTTTTCTATAGTAAATTTTTCAAAAATTCATTTTATACTGTCGCAAATTTTAATTACGCCAGGGATTGCCTTTTCTATAGTAAATTATTCAAAAATTCATTTTTTACTGTCTCAAATTTTAATTACGCCAGGGATTGCCTTTTCTATAGTAAATTATTCAAAAAATAATTTTTTACTGTCTCAAATTTTAATTACGCCAGGGATTGCCTTTTCTATAGTAAATTATTCAAAAATTGATTTTATACTGTCTCAAATTTTAATTACGCCAGGGATTGCCTTTTCTATAGTAAATTATTCAAAAAATAATTGTTTAGTGTCGCAAATTTTAATTACGCCAGGGTTTGCCTTTTCTATAGTAAATTTTGCAAAAAATAATTGTTTAGTGTCGCAAATTTTAATTACGCCAGGGATTGCCTTTTCTATAGTAAATTATTCAAAAAATAATTTTTTACTGTCGCAAATTTTAATTACGCCAGGGATTGCCTTTTCTATAGTAAATTATTCAAAAAATAATTTTTTCTGTCACAGGTTTTAATTACGCCAGGGATTGCCTTTTCTATAGTAAATTTTGCAAAAAATAATTGTTTAGTGTCGCAAATTTTAATTACGCCAGGGATTGCCTTTTCTATAGTAAATTATTCAAAAATTCATTTTATACTGTCGCAAATTTTAATTATGCCAAGGATTGCCTTTTCTATAGTAAATTATTCAAAAAATAATTTTTTACTGTCTCAAATTTTAATTACGCCAGGGATTGCCTTTTCTATAGTAAATTATTCAAAAATTCATTTTATACTGTCTCAAATTTTAATTACGCCAGGGATTGCCTTTTCTATAGTAAATTATTCAAAAAATAATTTTTTACTGTCTCAAATTTTAATTACGCCAGGGATTGCCTTTTCTATAGTAAATTATTCAAAAAATAATTTTTTACTGTCGCAAATTTTAATTACACCAGGGATTGCCTTTTCTATAGTAAATTATTCAAAAAGTAATTTTTTCTGTCACAAATTTTAATTACGCCAGGGATTGCCTTTTCTATAGTAAATTATTCAAAAATTCATTTTATACTGTCGCAAATTTTAATTACGCCAGGGATTGGCTTTTCTATAGTAAATTATTCAAAAAATAATTTTTTCTGTCACAAATTTTAATTACGCCAGGGATTTCCTTTTCTATAGTAAATTATTCAAAATTCATTTTATACTGTCACAAATTTTAATTACGCCAGGTATTGCCTTTTCTATAGTAAATTATTCAAAAATTCATTTTATACTGTCGCAAATTTTAATTACGCCAGGGATTGCCTTTTCTATAGTAAATTATTCAAAAATAATTTTTTACTCTCTCAAATTTTAATTACTCCAGGGATTGCCTTTTCTATAGTAAATTATTCAAAAAATAATTTTTTACTGTCTCAAATTTTAATTACTCCAGGGATTGCGATTTCTATATTAAATTATTAAAAAAATAATTTTTTACTGTCTCAAATTTTAATTACGCCAGGGATTGCCTTTTCTATAGCAAATTATTCAAAAATTCATTTTTTCTGTCACAAATTTTAATTACGCCAGGGATTGCCTTTTCTATAGTAAATTATTCAAAAATTCATTTTATACTGTCGCAAATTTTAATTACGCCAGGGATTGCCTTTTCTATAGTAAATTATTCAAAAATTCATTTTTTCTGTCACAAATTTTAATTACGCCAGGGATTGCCTTTTCTATAGTAAATTTTGCAAAAAATCATTTTTTCTGTCACAAATTTTAATTACGCCAGGGATTGCCTTTTCTATAGTAAATTTTGCAAAAAATAATTGTTTAGTGTCTCAAATTTTAATTACGCCAGGGATTGCCTTTTCTATAGTAAATTATTCAAAAAATAATTGTTTAGTGTCGCAAATTTTAATTACGCCAGGGATTGCCTTTTCTATAGTAAATTTTGCAAAAAATAATTGTTTAGTGTCGCAAATTTTAATTACGCCAGGGATTGCCTTTTCTATAGTAAATTTTGCAAAAAATAATTGTTTAGTGTCTCAAATTTTAATTACGCCAGGGATTGCCTTTTCTATAGTAAATTTTGCAAAAAATAATTGTTTAGTGTCTCAAATTTTAATTACGCCAGGGATTGCCTTTTCTATAGTAAATTTTGCAAAAAAATAATTGTTTACTGTCGCAAATTTTAATTACGCCAGGGATTGCCTTTTCTATAGTAAATTATTCAAAAAATAATTGTTTAGTGTCGCAAATTTTAATTACGCCAGGGATTTCCTTTTCTATAGTAAATTATTCAAAAAATAATTTTTTACTGTCTCAAATTTTAATTACGCCACGGATTGCCTTTTCTATAGTAAATTTTGCAAAAAATAATTGTTTAGTGTCGCAAATTTTAATTACGCCAGGGATTGCCTTTTCTATAGTAAATTATTCAAAAAATAATTTTTTACTGTCTCAAATTTTAATTACGCCAGGGATTGCGTTTTCTATAGTAAATTTTGCAAAAAAATAATTGTTTAGTGTCGCAAATTTTAATTACGCCAGGGATTGCCTTTTCTATAGTAAATTATTCAAAAATTCATTTTTTACTGTCTCAAATTTTAATTGCGCCAGGGATTGCCTTTTCTATAGTAAATTATTCAAAAAATAATTTTTTACTGTCTCAAATTTTAATTACGCCAGGGATTGCCTTTTCTATAGTAAATTTTGCAAAAAATAATTGTTTAGTGTCTCAAATTTTAATTACGCCAGGGATTGCCTTTTCTATAGTAAATTTTGCAAAAAATAATTTTTTACTGTCTCAAATTTTAATTACGCCAGGGATTGCCTTTTCTATAGTAAATTATTCAAAAAATAATTGTTTACTGTCGCAAATTTTAATTACGCCAGGGATTGCCTTTTCTATAGTAAATTATTCAAAAAATAATTGTTTAGTGTCGCAAATTTTAATTACGCCAGGGATTGCCTTTTCTGTAGTAAATTATTCAAAAATTCATTTTATACTGTCGCAAATTTTAATTACGCCAGGGATTGCCTTTTCTATAGTAAATTTTGCAAAAAATAATTGTTTAGTGTCGCAAATTTTAATTACGCCAGGGATTGCCTTTTTTATAGTAAATTTTGCAAAAAATAATTGTTTAGTGTCGCAAATTTTAATTACACCAGGGATTGCCTTTTCTATAGTAAATTATTCAAAAAATAAATTTATACTGTCGCAAATTTTAATTACGCCAGGGATTGCCTTTTCTATAGTAAATTTTGCAAAAAATCATTTTTTCTGTCACAAATTTTAATTACGCCAGGGATTGCCTTTTCTATAGTAAATTTTGCAAAAAATAATTGTTTAGTGTCCCAAATTTTAATTACGCCAGGGATTGCCTTTTCTATAGTAAATTATTCAAAAAATAGTTTTTTACTGTCGCAAATTTTAATTACGCCAGGGATTGCCTTTTCTATAGTAAATTATTCAAAAAATAATTTTTTCTGTCACAGATTTTAATTACGCCAGGGATTGCCTTTTCTATAGTAAATTTTTCAAAAATTCATTTTATACTGTCGCAAATTTTAATTACGCCAGGGATTGCCTTTTCTATAGTAAATTATTCAAAAATTCATTTTTTACTGTCTCAAATTTTAATTACGCCAGGGATTGCCTTTTCTATAGTAAATTATTCAAAAAATAATTTTTTACTGTCTCAAATTTTAATTACGCCAGGGATTGCCTTTTCTATAGTAAATTATTCAAAAATTGATTTTATACTGTCTCAAATTTTAATTACGCCAGGGATTGCCTTTTCTATAGTAAATTATTCAAAAAATAATTGTTTAGTGTCGCAAATTTTAATTACGCCAGGGTTTGCCTTTTCTATAGTAAATTTTGCAAAAAATAATTGTTTACTGTCGCAAATTTTAATTACGCCAGGGATTGCCTTTTCTATAGTAAATTATTCAAAAATTCATTTTATACTGTCGCAAATTTTAATTACGCCAGGAATTGCCATTTCTATAGTAAATTTTGCAAAAAATAATTGTTTACTGTCGCAAATTTTAATTACGCCAGGGATTGCCTTTTCTATAGTAAATTATTCAAAAATTCATTTTTTACTGTCTCAAATTTTAATTACGCCAGGGATTGCCTTTTCTATAGTAAATTATTCAATAAATAATTTTTTACTGTCGCAAATTTTAATTACGCCAGGGATTGCCTTTTCTATATTAAATTATTCAAAAAATAATTTTTTACTGTCTCAAATTTTAACTACGCCAGTAATTTCGATTTCTATAGTAAATTATTCAAAAAATAATTTTTTACTGTCTCAAATTTTAATTACGCCAGGGATTGCCTTTTCTATAGCAAATTATTCAAAAATTCATTTTTTCTGTCACAAATTTTAATTACGCCAGGGATTGCCTTTTCTATAGTAAGTTATTCAAAAATTCATTTTATACTGTCGCAAATTTTAATTACGCCAGGGATTGCCTTTTCTATAGTAAATTATTCAAAAATTCATTTTTTCTGTCACAAATTTTAATTACGCCAGGGATTGCCTTTTCTATAGTAAATTTTGCAAAAAATCATTTTTTCTGTCACAAATTTTAATTACGTCAGGGATTGCCTTTTCTATAGTAAATTATTCAAAAAATAATTTTTTACTGTCGCAAATTTTAATTACGCCAGGGATTGCCTTTTCTATAGTAAATTATTCAAAAAATAATTTTTTCTGTCACAGGTTTTAATTACGCCAGGGAGTGCCTTTTCTATAGTAAATTATTCAAAAATTCATTTTATACTGTCGCAAATTTTAATTACGCCAGGGATTGCCTTTTCTATAGTAAATTATTCAAAAATTAATTTTTTACTGTCTCAAATTTTAATTACGCCAGGGCTTGCCTTTTCTATAGTAAATTATTCAAAAAATAATTTTTTACTGTCTCAAATTTTAATTACGCCAGGGATTGCCTTTTCTATAGTAAATTATTCAAAAATTCATTTTATACTGTCTCAAATTTTAATTACGCCAGGGATTGCCTTTTCTATAGTAAATTATTCAAAAAATAATTTTTTACTGTCTCAAATTTTAATTACGCCAGGGATTGCCTTTTCTATAGTAAATTATTCAAAAAATAATTTTTTACTGTCGCAAATTTTAATTACACCAGGGATTGCCTTTTCTATAGTAAATTATTCAAAAAGTAATTTTTTCTGTCACAAATTTTAATTACGCCAGGGATTGCCTTTTCTATAGTAAATTATTCAAAAATTCATTTTATACTGTCGCAAATTTTAATTACGCCAGGGATTGGCTTTTCTATAGTAAATTATTCAAAAAATAATTTTTTCTGTCACAAATTTTAATTACGCCAGGGATTTCCTTTTCTATAGTAAATTATTCAAAAATTCATTTTATACTGTCACAAATTTTAATTACGCCAGGGATTGCCTTTTCTATAGTAAATTATTCAAAAAATAATTGTTTAGTGTCGCAAATTTTAATTACGCCAGGGATTGCCTTTTCTATAGTAAATTATTCAAAAAATAATTGTTTAGTGTCGCAAATTTTAATTACGCCAGGGATTGCCTTTTCTATAGTAAATTTTGCAAAAAATAATTGATTAGTGTCGCAAATTTTAATTACGCCAGGGATTGCCTTTTCTATAGTAAATTTTGCAAAAAATAATTGTTTAGTGTCGCAAATTTTAATTACGCCAGGGATTGCCTTTTCTATAGTAAATTATTCAAAAATTCATTTTATACTGTCGCAAATTTTAATTATGCCAAGGATTGCCTTTTCTATAGTAAATTTTGCAAAAAATAATTGTTTACTGTCGCAAATTTTAATTACGCCAGGGATTGCCTTTTCTATAGTAAATTTTTCAAAAAATAATTTTACACTGTCGCAAAATTTAATTACGCCAGGGATTGCATTTTCTATAGTAAATTATTCAAAAAATAATTTTTTACTGTCTCAAATTTTAATTACGCCAGGGATTGCCTTTTATATAGTAAATTATTCAAAAAATAATTGTTTAGTGTCGCAAATTTTAATTACGCCAGGGTTTGCCTTTTCTATAGTAAATTTTGCAAAAAATAATTGTTTACTGTCGCAAATTTTAATTACGCCAGGGATTGCCTTTTCTATAGTAAATTATTCAAAAATTCATTTTATACTGTCGCAAATTTTAATTACGCCAGGGATTGCCTTTTCTATAGTAAATTTTTCAAAAATTCATTTTATACTGTCGCAAATTTTAATTACGCCAGGGATTGCCTTTTCTATAGTAAATTATTCAAAAATTCATTTTTTACTGTCTCAAATTTTAATTACGCCAGGGATTGCCTTTTCTATAGTAAATTATTCAAAAAATAATTTTTTACTGTCTCAAATTTTAATTACGCCAGGGATTGCCTTTTCTATAGTAAATTATTCAAAAATTGATTTTATACTGTCTCAAATTTTAATTACGCCAGGGATTGCCTTTTCTATAGTAAATTATTCAAAAAAATAATTGTTTAGTGTCGCAAATTTTAATTACGCCAGGGTTTGCCTTTTCTATAGTAAATTTTGCAAAAAATAATTGTTTACTGTCGCAAATTTTAATTACGCCAGGGATTGCCTTTTCTATAGTAAATTATTCAAAAATTCATTTTATACTGTCGCAAATTTTAATTACGCCAGGAATTGCCATTTCTATAGTAAATTTTGCAAAAAATAATTGTTTACTGTCGCAAATTTTAATTACGCCAGGGATTGCCTTTTCTATAGTAAATTATTCAAAAATTCATTTTTTACTGTCTCAAATTTTAATTACGCCAGGGATTGCCTTTTCTATAGTAAATTATTCAATAAATAATTTTTTACTGTCGCAAATTTTAATTACGCCAGGGATTGCCTTTTCTATATTAAATTATTCAAAAAATAATTTTTTACTGTCTCAAATTTTAACTACGCCAGGGATTTCGATTTCTATAGTAAATTATTCAAAAAATAATTTTTTACTGTCTCAAATTTTAATTACGCCAGGGATTGCCTTTTCTATAGCAAATTATTCAAAAATTCATTTTTTCTGTCACAAATTTTAATTACGCCAGGGATTGCCTTTTCTATAGTAAGTTATTCAAAAATTCATTTTATACTGTCGCAAATTTTAATTACGCCAGGGATTGCCTTTTCTATAGTAAATTATTCAAAAATTCATTTTTTCTGTCACAAATTTTAATTACGCCAGGGATTGCCTTTTCTATAGTAAATTTTGCAAAAAATCATTTTTTCTGTCACAAATTTTAATTACGCCAGGGATTGCCTTTTCTATAGTAAATTATTCAAAAAATAATTTTTTACTGTCGCAAATTTTAATTACGCCAGGGATTGCCTTTTCTATAGTAAATTATTCAAAAAATAATTTTTTCTGTCACAGGTTTTAATTACGCCAGGGAGTGCCTTTTCTATAGTAAATTATTCAAAAATTCATTTTATACTGTCGCAAATTTTAATTACGCCAGGGATTGCCTTTTCTATAGTAAATTATTCAAAAATTAATTTTTTACTGTCTCAAATTTTAATTACGCCAGGGCTTGCCTTTTCTATAGTAAATTATTCAAAAAATAATTTTTTACTGTCTCAAATTTTAATTACGCCAGGGATTGCCTTTTCTATAGTAAATTATTCAAAAATTCATTTTATACTGTCTCAAATTTTAATTACGCCAGGGATTGCCTTTTCTATAGTAAATTATTCAAAAAATAATTTTTTACTGTCTCAAATTTTAATTACGCCAGGGATTGCCTTTTCTATAGTAAATTATTCAAAAAATAATTTTTTACTGTCGCAAATTTTAATTACACCAGGGATTGCCTTTTCTATAGTAAATTATTCAAAAAGTAATTTTTTCTGTCACAAATTTTAATTACGCCAGGGATTGCCTTTTCTATAGTAAATTATTCAAAAATTCATTTTATACTGTCGCAAATTTTAATTACGCCAGGGATTGGCTTTTCTATAGTAAATTATTCAAAAAATAATTTTTTTCTGTCACAAATTTTAATTACGCCAGGGATTTCCTTTTCTATAGTAAATTATTCAAAAATTCATTTTATACTGTCACAAATTTTAATTACGCCAGGATTGCCTTTTCTATAGTAAATTATTCAAAAAATAATTGTTTAGTGTCGCAAATTTTAATTACGCCAGGGATTGCCTTTCTATAGTAAATTATTCAAAAAATAATTGTTTAGTGTCGCAAATTTTAATTACGCCAGGGATTGCCTTTTCTATAGTAAATTTTGCAAAAAATAATTGATTAGTGTCGCAAATTTTAATTACGCCAGGGATTGCCTTTTCTATAGTAAATTTTGCAAAAAATAATTGTTTAGTGTCGCAAATTTTAATTACGCCAGGGATTGCCTTTTCTATAGTAAATTATTCAAAAATTCATTTTATACTGTCGCAAATTTTAATTATGCCAAGGATTGCCTTTTCTATAGTAAATTTTGCAAAAAATAATTGTTTACTGTCGCAAATTTTAATTACGCCAGGGATTGCCTTTTCTATAGTAAATTTTTCAAAAATAATTTTACACTGTCGCAAAATTTAATTACGCCAGGGATTGCATTTTCTATAGTAAATTATTCAAAAAATAATTTTTTACTGTCTCAAATTTTAATTACGCCAGGGATTGCCTTTTATATAGTAAATTATTCAAAAAATAATTGTTTAGTGTCGCAAATTTTAATTACGCCAGGGTTTGCCTTTTCTATAGTAAATTTTGCAAAAAATAATTGTTTACTGTCGCAAATTTTAATTACGCCAGGGATTGCCTTTTCTATAGTAAATTATTCAAAAATTCATTTTATACTGTCGCAAATTTTAATTACGCCAGGGATTGCCTTTTCTATAGTAAATTATTCAAAAAATAATTTTTTACTGTCGCAAATTTTAATTACGCCAGGGATTGCCTTTTCTATAGTAAATTATTCAAAAAATAATTTTTTACTGTCTCAAATTTTAATTACTCCAGGGATTGCGATTTCTATAGTAAATTATTAAAAAAATAATTTTTTACTGTCTCAAATTTTAATTACGCCAGGGATTGCCTTTTCTATAGCAAATTATTCAAAAATTCATTTTTTCTGTCACAAATTTTAATTACGCCAGGGATTGCCTTTTCTATAGTAAATTATTCAAAAATTCATTTTATACTGTCGCAAATTTTAATTACGCCAGGGATTGCCTTTTCTATAGTAAATTATTCAAAAATTCATTTTTTCTGTCACAAATTTTAATTACGCCAGGGATTGCCTTTTCTATAGTAAATTTTGCAAAAAATCATTTTTTCTGTCACAAATTTTAATTACGCCAGGGATTGCCTTTTCTATAGTAAATTTTGCAAAAAATAATTGTTTAGTGTCCCAAATTTTAATTACGCCAGGGATTGCCTTTTCTATAGTAAATTATTCAAAAAATAGTTTTTTACTTTCGCAAATTTTAATTACGCCAGGGATTGCCTTTTCTATAGTAAATTATTCAAAAAATAATTTTTTCTGTCACAGATTTTAATTACGCCAGGGATTGCCTTTTCTATAGTAAATTTTTCAAAAATTCATTTTATACTGTCGCAAATTTTAATTACGCCAGGGATTGCCTTTTCTATAGTAAATTATTCAAAAATTCATTTTTTACTGTCTCAAATTTTAATTACGCCAGGGATTGCCTTTTCTATAGTAAATTATTCAAAAAATAATTTTTTACTGTCTCAAATTTTAATTACGCCAGGGATTGCCTTTTCTATAGTAAATTATTCAAAAATTGATTTTATACTGTCTCAAATTTTAATTACGCCAGGGATTGCCTTTTCTATAGTAAATTATTCAAAAAATAATTTTTTTTCTGTCACAGGTTTTAATTACGCCAGGGATTGCCTTTTCTATAGTAAATTTTGCAAAAAATAATTGTTTAGTGTCGCAAATTTTAATTACGCCAGGGATTGCCTTTTCTATAGTAAATTATTCAAAAATTCATTTTATACTGTCGCAAATTTTAATTATGCCAAGGATTGCCTTTTCTATAGTAAATTATTCAAAAAATAATTTTTTACTGTCTCAAATTTTAATTACGCCAGGGATTGCCTTTTCTATAGTAAATTATTCAAAAATTCATTTTATACTGTCTCAAATTTTAATTACGCCAGGGATTGCCTTTTCTATAGTAAATTATTCAAAAAATAATTTTTTACTGTCTCAAATTTTAATTACGCCAGGGATTGCCTTTTCTATAGTAAATTATTCAAAAAATAATTTTTTACTGTCGCAAATTTTAATTACACCAGGGATTGCCTTTTCTATAGTAAATTATTCAAAAAGTAATTTTTTCTGTCACAAATTTTAATTACGCCAGGGATTGCCTTTTCTATAGTAAATTATTCAAAAAATAATTTTTTCTGTCACAAATTTTAATTACGCCAGGGATTTCCTTTTCTATAGTAAATTATTCAAAAATTCATTTTATACTGTCACAAATTTTAATTACGCCAGGTATTGCCTTTTCTATAGTAAATTATTCAAAAATTCATTTTATACTGTCGCAAATTTTAATTACGCCAGGGATTGCCTTTTCTATAGTAAATTATTCAAAAAATAATTTTTTACTGTCTCAAATTTTAATTACTCCAGGGATTGCCTTTTCTATAGTAAATTATTCAAAAAATAATTTTTTACTGTCTCAAATTTTAATTACTCCAGGGATTGCGATTTCTATAGTAAATTATTAAAAAAATAATTTTTTACTGTCTCAAATTTTAATTACGCCAGGGATTGCCTTTTCTATAGCAAATTATTCAAAAATTCATTTTTTCTGTCACAAATTTTAATTACGCCAGGGATTGCCTTTTCTATAGTAAATTATTCAAAAATTCATTTTATACTGTCGCAAATTTTAATTACGCCAGGGATTGCCTTTTCTATAGTAAATTATTCAAAAATTCATTTTTTCTGTCACAAATTTTAATTACGCCAGGGATTGCCTTTTCTATAGTAAATTTTGCAAAAAATCATTTTTTCTGTCACAAATTTTAATTACGCCAGGGATTGCCTTTTCTATAGTAAATTTTGCAAAAAATAATTGTTTAGTGTCTCAAATTTTAATTACGCCAGGGATTGCCTTTGCTATAGTAAATTATTCAAAAAATAATTGTTTAGTGTCGCAAATTTTAATTACGCCAGGGATTGCCTTTTCTATAGTAAATTTTGCAAAAAATAATTGTTTAGTGTCGCAAATTTTAATTACGCCAGGGATTGCCTTTTCTATAGTAAATTTTGCAAAAAATAATTGTTTAGTGTCTCAAATTTTAATTACGCCAGGGATTGCCTTTTCTATAGTAAATTTTGCAAAAAATAATTGTTTAGTGTCTCAAATTTTAATTACGCCAGGGATTGCCTTTTCTATAGTAAATTTTGCAAAAAATAATTGTTTACTGTCGCAAATTTTAATTACGCCAGGGATTGCCTTTTCTATAGTAAATTATTCAAAAATTCATTTTATACTGTCGCAAATTTTAATTACGCCAGGGATTGCCTTTTCTATAGTAAATTATTCAAAAAATAATTTTTTACTGTCTCAAATTTTAATTACTCCAGGGATTGCCTTTTCTATAGTAAATTATTCAAAAAATAATTTTTACTGTCTCAAATTTTAATTACTCCAGGGATTGCGATTTCTATAGTAAATTATTAAAAAAATAATTTTTTACTGTCTCAAATTTTAATTACGCCAGGGATTGCCTTTTCTATAGCAAATTATTCAAAAATTCATTTTTTCTGTCACAAATTTTAATTACGCCAGGGATTGCCTTTTCTATAGTAAATTATTCAAAAATTCATTTTATACTGTCGCAAATTTTAATTACGCCAGGGATTGCCTTTTCTATAGTAAATTATTCAAAAATTCATTTTTTCTGTCACAAATTTTAATTACGCCAGGGATTGCCTTTTCTATAGTAAATTTTGCAAAAAATCATTTTTTCTGTCACAAATTTTAATTACGCCAGGGATTGCCTTTTCTATAGTAAATTTTGCAAAAAATAATTGTTTAGTGTCTCAAATTTTAATTACGCCAGGGATTGCCTTTGCTATAGTAAATTATTCAAAAAATAATTGTTTAGTGTCGCAAATTTTAATTACGCCAGGGATTGCCTTTTCTATAGTAAATTTTGCAAAAAATAATTGTTTAGTGTCGCAAATTTTAATTACGCCAGGGATTGCCTTTTCTATAGTAAATTTTGCAAAAAATAATTGTTTAGTGTCTCAAATTTTAATTACGCCAGGGATTGCCTTTTCTATAGTAAATTTTGCAAAAAATAATTGTTTAGTGTCTCAAATTTTAATTACGCCAGGGATTGCCTTTTCTATAGTAAATTTTGCAAAAAATAATTGTTTACTGTCGCAAATTTAATTACGCCAGGGATTGCCTTTTCTATAGTAAATTATTCAAAAAATAATTGTTTAGTGTCGCAAATTTTAATTACGCCAGGGATTTCCTTTTCTATAGTAAATTATTCAAAAAATAATTTTTTACTGTCTCAAATTTTAATTACGCCACGGATTGCCTTTTCTATAGTAAATTTTGCAAAAAATAATTGTTTAGTGTCGCAAATTTTAATTACGCCAGGGATTGCCTTTTCTATAGTAAATTATTCAAAAAATAATTTTTTACTGTCTCAAATTTTAATTACGCCAGGGATTGCGTTTTCTATAGTAAATTTTGCAAAAAAATAATTGTTTAGTGTCGCAAATTTTAATTACGCCAGGGATTGCCTTTTCTATAGTAAATTATTCAAAAATTCATTTTTTACTGTCTCAAATTTTAATTGCGCCAGGGATTGCCTTTTCTATAGTAAATTATTCAAAAAATAATTTTTTACTGTCTCAAATTTTAATTACGCCAGGGATTGCCTTTTCTATAGTAAATTTTGCAAAAAATAATTGTTTAGTGTCTCAAATTTTAATTACGCCAGGGATTGCCTTTTCTATAGTAAATTTTGCAAAAAATAATTTTTTACTGTCTCAAATTTTAATTACGCCAGGGATTGCCTTTTCTATAGTAAATTATTCAAAAAATAATTGTTTACTGTCGCAAATTTTAATTACGCCAGGGATTGCCTTTTCTATAGTAAATTATTCAAAAAATAATTGTTTAGTGTCGCAAATTTTAATTACGCCAGGGATTGCCTTTTCTGTAGTAAATTATTCAAAAATTCATTTTATACTGTCGCAAATTTTAATTACGCCAGGGATTGCCTTTTCTATAGTAAATTTTGCAAAAAATAATTGTTTAGTGTCGCAAATTTTAATTACGCCAGGGATTGCCTTTTTTATAGTAAATTTTGCAAAAAATAATTGTTTAGTGTCGCAAATTTTAATTACACCAGGGATTGCCTTTTCTATAGTAAATTATTCAAAAAATAAATTTATACTGTCGCAAATTTTAATTACGCCAGGGATTGCCTTTTCTATAGTAAATTTTGCAAAAAATCATTTTTTCTGTCACAAATTTTAATTACGCCAGGGATTGCCTTTTCTATAGTAAATTTTGCAAAAAATAATTGTTTAGTGTCCCAAATTTTAATTACGCCAGGGATTGCCTTTTCTATAGTAAATTATTCAAAAAATAGTTTTTTACTGTCGCAAATTTTAATTACGCCAGGGATTGCCTTTTCTATAGTAAATTATTCAAAAAATAATTTTTTCTGTCACAGATTTTAATTACGCCAGGGATTGCCTTTTCTATAGTAAATTTTTCAAAAATTCATTTTATACTGTCGCAAATTTTAATTACGCCAGGGATTGCCTTTTCTATAGTAAATTATTCAAAAATTCATTTTTTACTGTCTCAAATTTTAATTACGCCAGGGATTGCCTTTTCTATAGTAAATTATTCAAAAAATAATTTTTTACTGTCTCAAATTTTAATTACGCCAGGGATTGCCTTTTCTATAGTAAATTATTCAAAAATTGATTTTATACTGTCTCAAATTTTAATTACGCCAGGGATTGCCTTTTCTATAGTAAATTATTCAAAAAATAATTGTTTAGTGTCGCAAATTTTAATTACGCCAGGGTTTGCCTTTTCTATAGTAAATTTTGCAAAAAATAATTGTTTACTGTCGCAAATTTTAATTACGCCAGGATTGCCTTTTCTATAGTAAATTATTCAAAAATTCATTTTATACTGTCGCAAATTTTAATTACGCCAGGAATTGCCATTTCTATAGTAAATTTTGCAAAAAATAATTGTTTACTGTCGCAAATTTTAATTACGCCAGGGATTGCCTTTTCTATAGTAAATTATTCAAAAATTCATTTTTTACTGTCTCAAATTTTAATTACGCCAGGGATTGCCTTTTCTATAGTAAATTATTCAATAAATAATTTTTTACTGTCGCAAATTTTAATTACGCCAGGGATTGCCTTTTCAATATTAAATTATTCAAAAAATAATTTTTTACTGTCTCAAATTTTAACTACGCCAGGGATTTCGATTTCTATAGTAAATTATTCAAAAAATAATTTTTTACTGTCTCAAATTTTAATTACGACAGGGATTGCCTTTTCTATAGCAAATTATTCAAAAATTCATTTTTTCTGTCACAAATTTTAATTACGCCAGGGATTGCCTTTTCTATAGTAAGTTATTCAAAAATTCATTTTATACTGTCGCAAATTTTAATTACGCCAGGGATTGCCTTTTCTATAGTAAATTATTCAAAAATTCATTTTTTCTGTCACAAATTTTAATTACGCCAGGGATTGCCTTTTCTATAGTAAATTTTGCAAAAAATCATTTTTTCTGTCACAAATTTTAATTACGCCAGGGATTGCCTTTTCTATAGTAAATTATTCAAAAAATAATTTTTTACTGTCGCAAATTTTAATTACGCCAGGGATTGCCTTTTCTATAGTAAATTATTCAAAAAATAATTTTTTCTGTCACAGGTTTTAATTACGCCAGGGAGTGCCTTTTCTATAGTAAATTATTCAAAAATTCATTTTATACTGTCGCAAATTTTAATTACGCCAGGGATTGCCTTTTCTATAGTAAATTATTCAAAAATTAATTTTTTACTGTCTCAAATTTTAATTACGCCAGGGCTTGCCTTTTCTATAGTAAATTATTCAAAAAATAATTTTTTACTGTCTCAAATTTTAATTACGCCAGGGATTGCCTTTTCTATAGTAAATTATTCAAAAATTCATTTTATACTGTCTCAAATTTTAATTACGCCAGGGATTGCCTTTTCTATAGTAAATTATTCAAAAAATAATTTTTTACTGTCTCAAATTTTAATTACGCCAGGGATTGCCTTTTCTATAGTAAATTATTCAAAAAATAATTTTTTACTGTCGCAAATTTTAATTACACCAGGGATTGCCTTTTCTATAGTAAATTATTCAAAAAGTAATTTTTTCTGTCACAAATTTTAATTACGCCAGGGATTGCCTTTTCTATAGTAAATTATTCAAAAATTCATTTTATACTGTCGCAAATTTTAATTACGCCAGGGATTGGCTTTTCTATAGTAAATTATTCAAAAAATAATTTTTTCTGTCACAAATTTTAATTACGCCAGGGATTTCCTTTTCTATAGTAAATTATTCAAAAATTCATTTTATACTGTCACAAATTTTAATTACGCCAGGTATTGCCTTTTCTATAGTAAATTATTCAAAAATTCATTTTATACTGTCGCAAATTTTAATTACGCCAGGGATTGCCTTTTCTATAGTAAATTATTCAAAAAATAATTTTTTACTGTCTCAAATTTTAATTACGCCAGGGATTGCCTTTTCTATAGTAAATTATTCAAAAATAATTTTTTCTGTCACAAATTTTAATTACGCCAGGGATTGCCTTTTCTATAGTAAATTATTCAAAAATTCATTTTATACTGTCGCAAATTTTAAATACGCCAGGGATTGCCTTTCCTATAGTAAATTATTCAAAAATTCATTTTTTACTGTCTCAAATTTTAATTACGCCAGGTATTGCCTTTTCTATAGTAAATTATTCAAAAAATAATTTTTTACTCTCTCAAATTTTAACTACGCCAGGGATTGCCTTTTCTATAGTAAATTATTCAAAAAATAATTGTTTAGCGTCGCAAATTTTAATTACGCCAGGGATTGCCTTTTCTATAGTAAATTATTCAAAAAATAATTTTTTACTGTCTCAAATTTTAATTACGCCAGGGATTGCCTTTTCTATAGTAAATTATTCAAAAAATAATTTTATACTGTCTCAAATTTTAATTACGCCAGGGATTGCCTTTTCTATAGTAAATTATTCAAAAAATAATTTTTTACTGTCTCAAATTTTAATTACGCCAGGGATTGCCTTTTCTATAGTAAATTATTCAAAAATTCATTTTATACTGTCTCAAATTTTAATTACGCCAGGGATTGCCTTTTCTATAGTAAATTATTCAAAAATTCATTTTATAATGTCACAAATTTTAATTACGCCAGGGATTGGCTTTTCTATAGTAAATTTTGCAAAAAATAATTGTTTAGTGTCGCAAATTTTAATTACGCCAGGGATTGCCTTTTCTATAGTAAAATTTGCAAAAAATAATTGTTTAGTGTCGCAAATTTTAATTACGCCAGGGATTGCCTTTTCTATAGTAAATTTTGCAAAAAATAATTGTTTAGTGTCGCAAATTTTAATTACGCCAGGGATTGCCTTTTCTATAGTAAATTATTCAAAAATTCATTTTATACTGTCTCAAATTTTAATTACGCCAGGGATTGCCTTTTCTATAGTAAATTATTCAAAAAATAATTTTTTACTGTCTCAAATTTTAATTACGCCAGGGATTGCCTTTTCTATAGTAAATTATTCAAAAATTCATTTTATACTGTCTCAAATTTTAATTACGCCAGGGATTGCCTTTTCTATAGTAAATTATTCAAAAATTCATTTTATACTGTCACAAATTTTAATTACGCCAGGGATTGCCTTTTCTATAGTAAATTTTGCAAAAAATAATTGTTTAGTGTCGCAAATTTTAATTACGCCAGGGATTGCCTTTTCTATAGTAAATTTTGCAAAAAATAATTGTTTAGTGTCGCAAATTTTAATTACGCCAGGGATTGCCTTTTCTATAGTAAATTTTGCAAAAAATAATTGTTTAGTGTCGCAAATTTTAATTACGCCAGGGATTGCCTTTTCTATAGTAAATTTTGCAAAAAATAATTGTTTAGTGTCGCAAATTTTAATTACGCCAGGGATTGCCTTTTCTATAGTAAATTATTCAAAAAATAATTTTTTACTGTCTCAAATTTTAATTACGCCAGGGATTGCCTTCTCTTTAGTAAATTATTCAAAAAATAATTTTTTACTGTCTCAAATTTTAATTACGCCAGGGATTGCCTTTTCTATAGTAAATTATTCAAAAATTCATTTTATACTGTCTCAAATTTTAATTACGCCAGGGATTGCCTTTTCTATAGTAAATTATTCAAAAATTCATTTTATACTGTCACAAATTTTAATTACGCCAGGGATTGCCTTTTCTATAGTAAATTTTGCAAAAAATAATTGTTTAGTGTCGCAAATTTTAATTACGCCAGGGATTGCCTTTTCTATAGTAAATTATTCAAAAAATAATTTTTTACTGTCTCAAATTTTAATTACGCCAGGGATTGCCTTTTCTATAGTAAATTATTCAAAAATTCATTTTATACTGTCTCAAATTTTAATTACGCCAGGGATTGCCTTTTCTATAGTAAATTATTCAAAAAATAATTTTTTACTGTCTCAAATTTTAATTACGCCAGGGATTGCCTTTTCTATAGTAAATTATTCAAAAAATAATTTTTTACTGTCGCAAATTTTAATTACACCAGGGATTGCCTTTTCTATAGTAAATTATTCAAAAAGTAATTTTTTCTGTCACAAATTTTAATTACGCCAGGGATTGCCTTTTCTATAGTAAATTATTCAAAAATTCATTTTATACTGTCGCAAATTTTAATTACGCCAGGGATTGGCTTTTCTATAGTAAATTATTCAAAAAATAATTTTTTCTGTCACAAATTTTAATTACGCCAGGGATTTCCTTTTCTATAGTAAATTATTCAAAAATTCATTTTATACTGTCACAAATTTTAATTACGCCAGGTATTGCCTTTTCTATAGTAAATTATTCAAAAATTCATTTTATACTGTCGCAAATTTTAATTACGCCAGGGATTGCCTTTTCTATAGTAAATTATTCAAAAAATAATTTTTTACTGTCTCAAATTTTAATTACGCCAGGGATTGCCTTTTCTATAGTAAATTATTCAAAAATAATTTTTTCTGTCACAAATTTTAATTACGCCAGGGATTGCCTTTTCTATAGTAAATTATTCAAAAATTCATTTTATACTGTCGCAAATTTTAAATACGCCAGGGATTGCCTTTCCTATAGTAAATTATTCAAAAATTCATTTTTTACTGTCTCAAATTTTAATTACGCCAGGTATTGCCTTTTCTATAGTAAATTATTCAAAAAATAATTTTTTACTCTCTCAAATTTTAACTACGCCAGGGATTGCCTTTTCTATAGTAAATTATTCAAAAAATAATTGTTTAGCGTCGCAAATTTTAATTACGCCAGGATTGCCTTTTCTATAGTAAATTATTCAAAAAATAATTTTTTACTGTCTCAAATTTTAATTACGCCAGGGATTGCCTTTTCTATAGTAAATTATTCAAAAAATAATTTTATACTGTCTCAAATTTTAATTACGCCAGGGATTGCCTTTTCTATAGTAAATTATTCAAAAAATAATTTTTTACTGTCTCAAATTTTAATTACGCCAGGGATTGCCTTTTCTATAGTAAATTATTCAAAAATTCATTTTATACTGTCTCAAATTTTAATTACGCCAGGGATTGCCTTTTCTATAGTAAATTATTCAAAAATTCATTTTATAATGTCACAAATTTTAATTACGCCAGGGATTGGCTTTTCTATAGTAAATTTTGCAAAAAATAATTGTTTAGTGTCGCAAATTTTAATTACGCCAGGGATTGCCTTTTCTATAGTAAAATTTGCAAAAAATAATTGTTTAGTGTCGCAAATTTTAATTACGCCAGGGATTGCCTTTTCTATAGTAAATTTTGCAAAAAATAATTGTTTAGTGTCGCAAATTTTAATTACGCCAGGGATTGCCTTTTCTATAGTAAATTATTCAAAAATTCATTTTATACTGTCTCAAATTTTAATTACGCCAGGGATTGCCTTTTCTATAGTAAATTATTCAAAAAATAATTTTTTACTGTCTCAAATTTTAATTACGCCAGGGATTGCCTTTTCTATAGTAAATTATTCAAAAATTCATTTTATACTGTCTCAAATTTTAATTACGCCAGGGATTGCCTTTTCTATAGTAAATTATTCAAAAATTCATTTTATACTGTCACAAATTTTAATTACGCCAGGGATTGCCTTTTCTATAGTAAATTTTGCAAAAAATAATTGTTTAGTGTCGCAAATTTTAATTACGCCAGGGATTGCCTTTTCTATAGTAAATTTTGCAAAAAATAATTGTTTAGTGTCGCAAATTTTAATTACGCCAGGGATTGCCTTTTCTATAGTAAATTTTGCAAAAA
The DNA here is from genome assembly GCA_963930735.1 of Dioctria linearis. Taxonomy (NCBI): domain Eukaryota; kingdom Metazoa; phylum Arthropoda; class Insecta; order Diptera; family Asilidae; genus Dioctria; species Dioctria linearis. The sequence goes on from CAWVNZ010001273.1 coordinate 47,578, forward strand.
ATAATTGTTTAGTGTCGCAAATTTTAATTACGCCAGGGATTGCCTTTTCTATAGTAAATTTTGCAAAAAATAATTGTTTAGTGTCGCAAATTTTAATTACGCCAGGGATTGCCTTTTCTATAGTAAATTATTCAAAAAATAATTTTTTACTGTCTCAAATTTTAATTACGCCAGGGATTGCCTTCTCTTTAGTAAATTATTCAAAAAATAATTTTTTACTGTCTCAAATTTTAATTACGCCAGGGATTGCCTTTTCTATAGTAAATTATTCAAAAATTCATTTTATACTGTCTCAAATTTTAATTACGCCAGGGATTGCCTTTTCTATAGTAAATTATTCAAAATTCATTTTATACTGTCACAAATTTTAATTACGCCAGGGATTGCCTTTTCTATAGTAAATTTTGCAAAAAATAATTGTTTAGTGTCGCAAATTTTAATAACGCCGGGGATTGCCTTTTCTATATTAAATTTTGCAAAAAATAATTGTTTAGTGTCGCAAATTTTAATTACGCCAGGGATTGCCTTTTCTATAGTAAATTTTGCAAAAAATAATTGTTTAGTGTCGCAAATTTTAATTACGCCAGGGATTGCCTTTTCTATAGTAAATTATTCAAAAATTCATTTTATACTGTCTCAAATTTTAATTACGCCAGGGATTGCCTTTTCTATAGTAAATTATTCAAAAAATAATTTTTTACTGTCTCAAATTTTAATTACGCCAGGGATTGCCTTTTCTATAGTAAATTATTCAAAAATTCATTTTATACTGTCTCAAATTTTAATTACGCCAGGGATTGCCTTTTCTATAGTAAATTATTCAAAAATTCATTTTATACTGTCACAAATTTTAATTACGCCAGGGATTGCCTTTTCTATAGTAAATTTTGCAAAAAATAATTGTTTAGTGTCGCAAATTTTAATTACGCCAGGGATTGCCTTTTCTATAGTAAATTTTGCAAAAAATAATTGTTTAGTGTCGCAAATTTTAATTACGCCAGGGATTGCCTTTTCTATAGTAAATTTTGCAAAAAATAATTGTTTAGTGTCGCAAATTTTAATTACGCCAGGGATTGCCTTTTCTATAGTAAATTTTGCAAAAAATAATTGTTTAGTGTCGCAAATTTTAATTACGCCAGGGATTGCCTTTTCTATAGTAAATTATTCAAAAATAATTTTTTACTGTCTCAAATTTTAATTACGCCAGGGATTGCCTTTTCTATAGTAAATTATTCAAAAAATAATTTTTTACTGTCTCAAATTTTAATTACGCCAGGGATTGCCTTTTCTATAGTAAATTATTCAAAAATTCATTTTATACTGTCTCAAATTTTAATTACGCCAGGGATTGCCTTTTCTATAGTAAATTATTCAAAAATTCATTTTATACTGTCACAAATTTTAATTACGCCAGGGATTGCCTTTTCTATAGTAAATTTTGCAAAAAATAATTGTTTGGTGTCTCAATTTTAATTACGCCAGGGATTGCCTTTTCTATAGTAAATTTTGCAAAAAATAATTGTTTAGTGTCGCAAATTTTAATTACGCCAGGGATTGCCTTTTCTATAGTAAATTTTGCAAAAAATAATTGTTTACTGTCGCAAATTTTAATTACGCCAGGGATTGCCTTTTCTATAGTAAATTATTCAAAAAATAATTTTTTACTGTCGCAAATTTTAATTACGCCAGGGATTGCCTTTTCTATAGTAAATTTTGCAAAAAATAATTGTTTAGTGTCGCAAATTTTAAATACGCCAGGGATTACCTTTTCTATAGTAAATTATTCAAAAAATAATTTTATACTGTCGCAAATTTTAATTACGCCAGGGATTGCCTTTTCTATAGTAAATTATTCAAAAAATAATTTTTTACTGTCGCAAATTTTAATTACGCCAGGGATTGCCTTTTCTATAGTAAATTTTGCAAAAAATAATTGTTTAGTGTCGCAAATTTTAAATACGCCAGGGATTGCCTTTTCTATAGTAAATTATTCAAAAAATAATTTTATACTGTCGCAAATTTTAATTACGCCAGGGATTGCCTTTTCTATAGTAAATTATTCAAAAAATAATTTTTTACTGTCTCAAATTTTAATTACGCCAGGGATTGCCTCTTCTATAGTAAATTATTCAAAAAATAATTTTATAATGTCGCAAATTTTAATTACGCCAGGGATTGCCTTTTCTATAGTAAATTTTGCAAAAAATAATTTTATATTGTCGCAAATTTTAATTACGCCAGGGATTGCCTTTTCTATAGTAAATTTTGCAAAAAATAATTTTTTAGTGTCGCAAATTTTAATTACGCCAGGGATTGCCTTTTCTATAGTAAATTTTGCAAAAAATAATTTTTTACTGTGTCAAATTTTAATTACGCCAGGGATTGCCTTTTCTATAGTACATTTTGCAAAAATTCATTTTTTACTGTCTCAAATTTTAATTACGCCAGGGATTGCCTTTTCTATAGTAAATTATTCAAAAAATAATTTTTTACTGTCGCAAATTTTAATTACGCCAGGGATTGCCTTTTCTATAGTAAATTTTGCAAAAAATAATTGTTTAGTGTCGCAAATTTTTAATACGCCAGGGATTACCTTTTCTATAGTAAATTATTCAAAAAATAATTTTATACTGTCGCAAACTTTAATTACGCCAGGGATTGCCTTTTCTATAGTAAATTATTCAAAAAATAATTGTTTAGTGTCGCAAATTTTAATTACGCCAGGGATTGCCTTTTCTATAGTAAATTTTGCAAAAAATAATTTTTTTGTGTCGCAAATTTTAATTACGCCAGGGATTGCCTTTTCTATAGTAAATTTTGCAAAAAATAATTTTTTACTGTCTCAAATTTTAATTACGCCAGGGATTGCCTTTTCTATAGTAAATTTTGCAAAAAATAATTTTTTAGTGTCGCAAATTTTAATTACGCCAGGGATTGCCTTTTCTATAGTAAATTATTCAAAAATTCATTTTTTACTGTCTCAAATTTTAATTACGCCAGGGATTGCCTTTTCTATAGTAAATTATTCAAAAAATAATTTTTTACTGTCGCAAATTTTAATTACGCCAGGGATTGCCTTTTCTATAGTAAATTTTGCAAAAAATAATTTTATACTGTCGCAAATTTTAATTACGCCAGGGATTGCCTTTTCTATAGTAAATTTTGCAAAAAATAATTGTTTAGTGTCGCAAATTTTAATTACGCCAGGGATTGCCTATTCTATAGTAAATTTTGCAAAAAATAATTGTTTAGTGTCGCAAATTTTAATTACGCGAGGGATTGCTTTTTCTATAGTAAATTTTGCAAAAAATAATTGTTTAGTGTCTCAAATTTTAATTACGCCATGGATTGCCTTTTCTATAGTAAATTTTGCAAAAAATAATTGTTTAGTGTCGCAAATTTTAATTACGCCAGGGATTGCTTTTCTATAGTAAATTATTCAAAAATTCATTTTTTACAGTCTCAAATTTTAATTACGCCAGGGATTGCCTTTTCTATAGTAAATTATTCAAAAAATAATTTTTTACTGTCGCAAATTTTAATTACGCCAGGGATTGCCTTTTCTATAGTAAATTTTGCAAAAAATAATTGTTTAGTGTCGCAAATTTTAAATACGCCAGGGATTGCCTTTTCTATAGTAAATTATTCAAAAAATAATTTTATACTGTCGCAAATTTTAATTACGCCAGGGATTGCCTTTTCTATAGTAAATTATTCAAAAAATAATTGTTTAGTGTCGCAAATTTTAATTACGCCAGGGATTGCCTTTTCTATAGTAAATTTTGCAAAAAATAATTGTTTAGTGTCGCAAATTTTAATTACGCCAGGGATTGCCTTTTCTATAGTAAATTTTGCAAAAAATAATTGTTTAGTGTCGCAAATTTTAATTACGCCAGGGATTGCCTTTTCTATAGTAAATTATTCAAAAATTCATTTTTTACTGTCTCAAATTTTAATTACGCCAGGGATTGCCTTTTCTATAGTAAATTTTGCAAAAAATAATTTTTTAGTGTCGCAAATTTTAATTACGCCAGGGATTGCCTATTCTATAGTAAATTTTGCAAAAAATAATTGTTTAGTGTCGCAAATTTTAATTACGCGAGGGATTGCTTTTTCTATAGTAAATTTTGCAAAAAATAATTGTTTAGTGTCTCAAATTTTAATTACGCCATGGATTGCCTTTTCTATAGTAAATTTTGCAAAAAATAATTGTTTAGTGTCGCAAATTTTAATTACGCCAGGGATTGCTTTTCTATAGTAAATTATTCAAAAATTCATTTTTTACAGTCTCAAATTTTAATTACGCCAGGGATTGCCTTTTCTATAGTAAATTATTCAAAAAATTATTTTTTACTGTCGCAAATTTTAATTACGCCAGGGATTGCCTTTTCTATAGTAAATTTTGCAAAAAATAATTGTTTAGTGTCGCAAATTTTAAATACGCCAGGGATTGCCTTTTCTATAGTAAATTATTCAAAAATTCATTTTATACTGTCGCAAATTTTAATTACGCCAGGGATTGCCTTTCTATAGTAAATTATTCAAAAAATATTTTTATACTCTCGCAAATTTTAATTACGCCAGGGATTGCCTTTTCTATAGTAAATTTTGCAAAAAATAATTTTTTTGTGTCGCAAATTTTAATTACGCCAGGGATTGCCTTTTCTATAGTAAATTTTGCAAAAAATAATTTTTTACTGTCTCAAATTTTAATTACGCCAGGGATTGCCTTTTCTATAGTAAATTTTGCAAAAAATAATTTTTTAGTGTCGCAAATTTTAATTACGCCAGGGATTGCCTTTTCTATAGTAAATTATTCAAAAATTCATTTTTTACTGTCTCAAATTTTAATTACGCCAGGGATTGCCTTTTCTATAGTAAATTATTCAAAAATAATTTTTTACTGTCGCAAATTTTAATTACGCCAGGGATTGCCTTTTCTATAGTAAATTTTGCAAAAAATAATTTTATACTGTCGCAAATTTTAATTACGCCAGGGATTGCCTTTTCTATAGTTAATTTTGCAAAAAATAATTGTTTAGTGTCGCAAATTTTAATTACGCCAGGGATTGCCTATTCTATAGTAAATTTTGCAAAAAATAATTGTTTAGTGTCGCAAATTTTAATTACGCGAGGGATTGCCTTTTCTATAGTAAATTTTGCAAAAAATAAATGTTTAGTGTCTCAAATTTTAATTACGCCATGGATTGCCTTTTCTATAGTAAATTTTGCAAAAAATAATTGTTTAGTGTCGCAAATTTTAATTACGCCAGGGATTGCTTTTCTATAGTAAATTATTCAAAAATTCATTTTTTACTGTCTCAAATTTTAATTACGCCAGGGATTGCCTTTTCTATAGTAAATTATTCAAAAAATAATTTTTTACTGTCGCAAATTTTAATTACGCCAGGGATTGCCTTTTCTATAGTAAATTTTGCAAAAAATAATTGTTTAGTGTCGCAAATTTTAAATACGCCAGGGATTGCCTTTTCTATAGTAAATTATTCAAAAAATAATTTTATACTGTCGCAAATTTTAATTACGCCAGGGATTGCCTTTTCTATAGTAAATTATTCAAAAAATAATTGTTTAGTGTCGCAAATTTTAATTACGCCAGGGATTGCCTTTTCTATAGTAAATTTTGCAAAAAATAATTGTTTAGTGTCGCAAATTTTAATTACGCCAGGGATTGCCTTTTCTATAGTAAATTTTGCAAAAAATAATTGTTTAGTGTCGCAAATTTTAATTACGCCAGGGATTGCCTTTTCTATAGTAAATTTTGCAAAAAATAATTGTTTAGTGTCGCAAATTTTAATTACGCCAGGGATTGCTTTTCTATAGTAAATTATTCAAAAATTCATTTTTTACAGTCTCAAATTTTAATTACGCCAGGGATTGCCTTTTCTATAGTAAATTATTCAAAAAATAATTTTTTACTGTCGCAAATTTTAATTACGCCAGGGATTGCCTTTTCTATAGTAAATTTTGCAAAAAATAATTGTTTAGTGTCGCAAATTTTAAATACGCCAGGGATTGCCTTTTCTATAGTAAATTATTCAAAAAATAATTTTATACTGTCGCAAATTTTAATTACGCCAGGGATTGCCTTTTCTATAGTAAATTATTCAAAAAATAATTGTTTAGTGTCGCAAATTTTAATTACGCCAGGGATTGCCTTTTCTATAGTAAATTTTGCAAAAATAATTGTTTAGTGTCGCAAATTTTAATTACGCCAGGGATTGCCTTTTCTATAGTAAATTTTGCAAAAAATAATTGTTTAGTGTCGCAAATTTTAATTACGCCAGGGATTGCCTTTTCTATAGTAAATTATTCAAAAATTCATTTTTTACTGTCTCAAATTTTAATTACGCCAGGGATTGCCTTTTCTATAGTAAATTATTCAAAAAATAATTTTTTACTGTCGCAAATTTTAATTACGCCAGGGATTGCGTTTTCTATAGTAAATTTTGCAAAAAATAATTGTTTAGTGTCACAAATTTTAATTACGCCAGGGATTGCCTTTTCTATAGTAAATTATTCAAAAATTCATTTTATACTGTCGCAAATTTTAATTACGCCAGGGATTGCCTTTTCTATAGTAAATTATTCAAAAAATAATTTTTTACTGTCTCAAATTTTAATTACGCCAGGGATTGCCTTTTCTATAGTAAATTTTTCAAAAAATAATTTTATACTGTCGCAAATTTTAATTACGCCAGGGATTGCCTTTTCTTTAGTAAATTATTCAAAAATTAATTTTTTACTGTCTCAAATTTTAATTACGCCAGCGATTGCCTTTTCTATAGTAAATTATTCAAAAAATAATTTTTTACTGTCGCAAATTTTAATTACGCCAGGGATTGCCTTTTCTATAGTAAATTTTGCAAAAAATAATTGTTTAGTGTCGCAAATTTTAATTACGCCAGGGATTGCCTTTTCTATAGTAAATTATTCAAAAATTCATTTTTTACTGTCTCAAATTTTAATTACGCCAGGGATTGCCTTTTCTATAGTAAATTATTCAAAAAATAATTTTTTACTGTCGAAAATTTTAATTACGCCAGGGATTGCCTTTTCTATAGTAAATTTTGCAAAAAATAATTTTTTAGTGTCGCAAATTTTAATTACGCCAGGGATTGCCTTTTCTATAGTAAATTATTCAAAAATTCATTTTTTACTTTCTCAAATTTTAATTACGCCAGGGATTGCCTTTTCTATAGTAAATTATTCAAAAAATAATTTTTTACTGTCGCAAATTTTAATTACGCCAGGGATTGCCTTTTCTATAGTAAATTTTGCAAAAAATAATTTTATACTGTCGCAAATTTTAATTACGCCAGGGATTGCCTTTTCTATAGTTAATTTTGCAAAAAATAATTGTTTAGTGTCGCAAATTTTAATTACGCCAGGGATTGCCTATTCTATAGTAAATTTTGCAAAAAATAATTGTTTAGTGTCGCAAATTTTAATTACGCGAGGGATTGCCTTTTCTATAGTAAATTTTGCAAAAAATAAATGTTTAGTGTCTCAAATTTTAATTACGCCATGGATTGCCTTTTCTATAGTAAATTTTGCAAAAAATAATTGTTTAGTGTCGCAAATTTTAATTACGCCAGGGATTGCTTTTCTATAGTAAATTATTCAAAAATTCATTTTTTACTGTCTCAAATTTTAATTACGCCAGGGATTGCCTTTTCTATAGTAAATTATTCAAAAAATAATTTTTTACTGTCGCAAATTTTAATTACGCCAGGGATTGCCTTTTCTATAGTAAATTTTGCAAAAAATAATTGTTTAGTGTCGCAAATTTTAAATACGCCAGGGATTGCCTTTTCTATAGTAAATTATTCAAAAAATAATTTTATACTGTCGCAAATTTTAATTACGCCAGGGATTGCCTTTTCTATAGTAAATTATTCAAAAAATAATTGTTTAGTGTCGCAAATTTTAATTACGCCAGGGATTGCCTTTTCTATAGTAAATTTTGCAAAAAATAATTGTTTAGTGTCGCAAATTTTAATTACGCCAGGGATTGCCTTTTCTATAGTAAATTTTGCAAAAAATAATTGTTTAGTGTCGCAAATTTTAATTACGCCAGGGATTGCCTTTTCTATAGTAAATTATTCAAAATTCATTTTTTACTGTCTCAAATTTTAATTACGCCAGGGATTGCCTTTTCTATAGTAAATTATTCAAAAAATAATTTTTTACTGTCGCAAATTTTAATTACGCCAGGGATTGCCTTTTCTATAGTAAATTTTGCAAAAAATAATTGTTTAGTGTCACAAATTTTAATTACGCCAGGGATTGCCTTTTCTATAGTAAATTATTCAAAAATTCATTTTATACTGTCGCAAATTTTAATTACGCCAGGGATTGCCTTTTCTATAGTAAATTATTCAAAAAATAATTTTTTACTGTCTCAAATTTTAATTACGCCAGGGATTGCCTTTTCTATAGTAAATTTTTCAAAAATAATTTTATACTGTCGCAAATTTTAATTACGCCAGGGATTGCCTTTTCTATAGTAAATTATTCAAAAATTCATTTTTTACTGTCTCAAATTTTAATTACGCCAGCGATTGCCTTTTCTATAGTAAATTATTCAAAAAATAATTTTTTACTGTCGCAAATTTTAATTACGCCAGGGATTGCCTTTTCTATAGTAAATTTTGCAAAAAATAATTGTTTAGTGTCGCAAATTTTAATTACGCCAGGGATTGCCTTTTCTATAGTAAATTATTCAAAAATTCATTTTATACTGTCGCAAATTTTAATTACGCCAGGGATTGCCTTTTCTATAGTAAATTATTCAAAAAATAATTTTTACTGTCTCAAATTTTAATTACGCCAGGGATTGCCTTTTCTATAGTAAATTTTTCAAAAAATAATTTTATACTGTCGCAAATTTTAATTACGCCAGGGATTGCCTTTTCTACATTAAATTATTCAAAAAATAATTTTTTACTGTCTCAAATTTTAATTACGCCAGCGATTGCCTTTTCTATAGTAAATTATTCAAAAAATAATTTTTTACTGTCGCAAATTTTAATTAGGCCAGGGATTGCCTTTTCTATAGTAAATTTTGCAAAAATAATTGTTTACTGTCGCAAATTTTAATTACGCCAGGGATTGCCTTTTCTATAGTAAATTATTCAAAAACTAATTTTATACTGTCGCAAATTTTAATTACGCCAGGGATTGCCTTTTCTATAGTAAATTTTGCAAAAAATAATTTTATACTGTCGCAAATTTTAATTACGCCAGGGATTTCCTTTTCTATAGTAAATTTTGCAAAAAATAATTTTTTAGTGTCGCAAATTTTAATTACGCCAGGGATTGCCTTTTCTATAGTAAATTTTGCAAAAAATAATTTTTTAGTGTCGCAAATTTTAATTACGCCAGGGATTGCCTTTTCTATAGTAAATTTTTCAAAAAATAATTTTATACTCTCGCAAATTTTAATTACGCCAGGGATTGCCTTTTCTATAGTAAATTATTCAAAAAATAATTTTTTACTGTCTCAAATTTTAATTACGCCAGGGATTGCCTTTTCTATAGTAAATTATTCAAAAAATAATTGTTTACTGTCGCAAATTTTAATTACGCCAGGGATTGCCTTTTCTATAGTAAATTTTGCAAAAAATAATTGTTTACTGTCGCAAATTTTAATTACGCCAGGGATTGCCTTTTCTATAGTAAATTATTCAAAAAATAATTTTATACTGTCGCAAATTTTAATTACGCCAGGGATTGCCTTTTCTATAGTAAATTTTGCAAAAAATAATTTTATACTGTCGCAAATTTAATTACGCCAGGGATTGCCTTTTCTATAGTAAATTTTGCAGAAAATAATTTTTTAGTGTCGCAAATTTTAATTACGCCAGGGATTGCCTTTTCTATAGTAAATTTTGCAAAAAATAATTGTTTAGTGTCGCAAATTTTAATTACGCCAGGGATTGCCTTTTCTATAGTAAATTTTGCAAAAAATAATTGTTTAGTGTCGCAAATTTGAATTACGCCAGGGATTGCCTTTTCTATAGTAAATTATTCAAAAATTCATTTTTTACTGTCTCAAATTTTAATTACGCCAGGGATTGCCTATTCTATAGTAAATTTTGCAAAAAATAGTTTTATATTGTCTCAAATTTTAATTACGCCAGGGATTGCCTTTTCTATAGTAAATTATTCAAAAAATAATTTTTTACTGTCGCAAATTTTAATTACGCCAGGGATTGCCTTTTCTATAGTAAATTTTGCAAAAAATAATTGTTTAGTGTCGCAAATTTTAAATACGCCAGGGATTACCTTTTCTATAGTAAATTATTCAAACAATAATTTTATACTGTCGCAAATTTTAATTACGCCAGGGATTGCCTTTTCTATAGTAAATTATTCAAAAAATAATTGTTTAGTGTCGCAAATTTTAATTACGCCAGGGATTGCCTTTTCTATAGTAAATTTTGCAAAAAATAATTGTTTAGTGTCGCAAATTTTAATTACGCCAGGGATTGCCTTTTCTATAGTAAATTTTGCAAAAAATAATTGTTTAGTGTCGCAAATTTTAATTACGCCAGGGATTGCCTTTTCTATAGTAAATTATTCGAAAATTCATTTTTTACTGTCTCAAATTTTAATTACGCCAGGGATTGCCTTTTCTATAGTAAATTATTCAAAAAATAATTTTATACTGTCGCAAATTTTAATTACGCCAGGGATTGCCTTTTCTATAGTAATTTTGCAAAAAATAATTTTTTAGTGTCGCAAATTTTAATTACGCCAGGGATTGCCTTTTCTATAGTAAATTTTGCAAAAAATAATGTTTTACTGTCTCAAATTTTAATTACGCCAGGGATTGCCTTTTCTATAGTAAATTTTGCAAAAAATAATTTTTTAGTGTCGCAAATTTTAATTACGCCAGGGATTGCCTTTTCTATAGTAAATTAGTCAAAAATTCATTTTTTACTGTCTCAAATTTTAATTACGCCAGGGATTGCCTTTTCTATAGTAAATTATTCAAAAAATAATTTTATACTGTCGCAAATTTTAATTACACCAGGGATTGCCTTTTCTATAGTAAATTTTGCAAAAAATAATTGTTTAGTGTCGCAAATTTTAATTACGCGAGGGATTGCCTTTTCTATAGTAAATTTTGCAAAAAATAATTGTTTAGTGTCTCAAATTTTAATTACGCCATGGATTGCCTTTTCTATAGTAAATTTTGCAAAAAATAATTGTTTAGTGTCGCAAATTTTAATTACGCCAGGGATTTCTTTTCTATAGTAAATTATTCAAAAATTCATTTTTTACTGTCTCAAATTTAATTACGCCAGGGATTGCCTTTTCTATAGTAAATTATTCAAAAAATAATTTTTTACTGTCGCAAATTTTAATTACGCCAGGGATTGCCTTTTCTATAGTAAATTTTGCAAAAAATAATTGTTTAGTGTCGCAAATTTTAAATACGCCAGGGATTGCCTTTTCTATAGTAAATTATTCAAAAAATAATTTTATACTGTCGCAAATTTTAATTACGCCAGGGATTGCCTTTTCTATAGTAAATTATTCAAAAAATAATTGTTTAGTGCGCAAATTTTAATTACGCCAGGGATTGCCTTTTCTATAGTAAATTTTGCAAAAAATAATTTTTTACTGTCGCAAATTTTAATTACGCCAGGGATTGCCTTTTCTATAGTAAATTTTGCAAAAAATAATTGTTTAGTGTCGCAAATTTTAATTACGCCAGGGATTGCCTTTTCTATAGTAAATTATTCAAAAATTCATTTTATACTGTCGCAAATTTTAATTACGCCAGGGATTGCCTTTTCTATAGTAAATTATTCAAAAAATAATTTTTTACTGTCTCAAATTTTAATTACGCCAGGGATTGCCTTTTCTATAGTAAATTTTTCAAAAAATAATTTTATACTGTCGCAAATTTTAATTACGCCAGGGATTGCCTTTTCTATAGTAAATTATTCAAAAATTCATTTTTTACTGTCTCAAATTTTAATTACGCCAGCGATTGCCTTTTCTATAGTAAATTATTCAAAAAATAATTTTTTACTGTCGCAAATTTTAATTACGCCTGGGATTGCCTTTTCTATAGTAAATTTTGCAAAAAATAATTGTTTAGTGTCGCAAATTTTAATTACGCCTGGGATTGCCTTTTCTATAGTAAATTATTCAAAAATTCATTTTATACTGTCGCAAATTTTAATTACGCCAGGGATTGCCTTTTCTATAGTAAATTATTCAAAAAATAATTTTTTACTGTCTCAAATTTTAATTACGCCAGGGATTGCCTTTTCTATAGTAAATTTTTCAAAAAATAATTTTATACTGTCGCAAATTTTAATTACGCCAGGAATTGCCTTTTCTATATTAAATTATTCAAAAAATAATTTTTTACTGTCTCAAATTTTAATTACGCCAGCGATTGCCTTTTCTATAGTAAATTATTCAAAAAATAATTTTTTACTGTCGCAAATTTTAATTACGCCAGGGATTGCCTTTTCTATAGTAAATTTTGCAAAAAATAATTGTTTACTGTCGCAAATTTTAATTACGCCAGGGATTGCCTTTTCTATAGTAAATTATTCAAAAAATAATATTATACTGTCGCAAATTTTAATTACGCCAGGGATTGCCTTTTCTATAGTAAATTTTGCAAAAAATAATTTTATACTGTCGCAAATTTTAATTACGCCAGGGATTGCCTTTTCTATAGTAAATTTTGCAAAAAATAATTTTTTAGTGTCGCAAATTTTAATTACGCCAGGGATTGCCTTTTCTGTAGTAAATTTTGCAAAAAATAATTTTTTACTGTCTCAAATTTTAATTACGCCAGGGATTGCCTTTTCTATAGTAAATTTTGCAAAAAATAATTGTTTAGTGTCGCAAATTTTAATTACGCCAGGGATTGCCTTTTCTATAGTAAATTTTTCAAAAAATAATTTTATACTCTCGCAAATTTTAATTACGCCAGGGATTGCCTTTTCTATAGTAAATTATTCAAAAAATAATTTTTTACTGTCTCAAATTTTAATTACGCCAGGGATTGCCTTTTCTATAGTAAATTATTCAAAAAATAATTGTTTAGTGTCGCAAATTTTAATTACGCCAGGGATTGCCTTTTCTATAGTAAATTTTGCAAAAAATAATTGTTTACTGTCGCAAATTTTAATTACGCCAGGGATTGCCTTTTCTATAGTAAATTATTCAAAAAATAATTTTATACTGTCGCAAATTTTAATTACGCCAGGGATTGCCTTTTCTATAGTAAATTTTGCAAAAAATAATTTTATACTGTCGCAAATTTTTATTACGCCAGGGATTGCCTTTTCTATAGTAAATTTTGCAGAAAATAATTTTTTAGTGTCGCAAATTTTAATTACGCCAGGGATTGCCTTTTCTATAGTAAATTTTGCAAAAAATAATTGTTTAGTGTCGCAAATTTTAATTACGCCAGGGATTGCCTTTTCTATAGTAAATTTTGCAAAAAATAATTGTTTAGTGTCGCAAATTTGAATTACGCCAGGGATTGCCTTTTCTATAGTAAATTATTCAAAAATTCATTTTTTACTGTCTCAAATTTTAATTACGCCAGGGATTGCCTTTTCTATAGTAAATTTTGCAAAAAATAATTGTTTAGTGTCGCAAATTTTAATTACGCCAGGGATTGCCTTTTCTATAGTAAATTTTGCAAAAAATAATTGTTTAGTGTCGCAAATTTTAATTACGCCAGGGATTGCCTTTTCTATAGTAAATTATTCAAAAAATAATTTTATACTGTCGCAAATTTTAATTACGCCAGGGATTGCCTTTTCTATAGTAAATTTTGCAAAAAATAGTTTTATATTGTCTCAAATTTTAATTACGCCAGGGAATGCCTTTTCTATAGTAAATTTTTCAAAAAATAATTTTATACTGTCGCAAATTTTAATTACGCCAGGGATTGCCTTTTCTATAGTAAATTATTCAAAAAATAATTTTTTACTGTCTCAAATTTTAATTACGCCAGCGACTGCCTTTTCTATAGTAAATTATTCAAAAAATAATTTTTTACTGTCGCAAATTTTAATTACGCCAGGGATTGCCTTTTCTATAGTAAATTTAGCCAAAAATAATTTTTTAGTGTCGCAAATTTTAATTACGCCAGGGATTGCCTTTTCTATAGTAAATTATTCAAAAAATAATTTTTTACTGTCTCAAATTTTAATTACGCCAGGGATTGCCTTTTCTATAGTAAATTTTGCAAAAAATAATTGTTAAGTGTCGCAAATTTTAATTACGCCAGGGATTGCCTTTTCTATAGTAAATTTTGCAAAAAATAATTTTTTAGTGTCGCAAATTTTAATTAAGCCAGGGATTGCCTTTTCTATAGTAAATTTAGCCAAAAATAATTTTTTAGTGTCGCAAATTTTAATTACGCCAGGGATTGCCTTTTCTATAGTAAATTATTCAAAAATTCATTTTTTACTTTCTCAAATTTTAATTACGCCAGGGTTTGCCTTTTCTATAGTAAATTTTGCAAAAAATAATTGTTTAGTGTCGCAAATTTTAATTACGCCAGGGATTGCCTTTTCTATAGTAAATTTCGCAAAAAATAATTGTTTAGTGTCGCAAATTTTAATTACGCCAGGGATTGCCTTTTCTATAGTAAATTTTGCAAAAAATAATTGTTTAGTTTCGCAAATTTTAATTACGCCAGGGATTGCCTTTTCTATAGTAAATTATTCAAAAATTGATTTTATACTGTCGCAAATTTTAATTACGCCAGGGATTGCCTTTTCTATAGTAAATTATTCAAAAAATAATTTTTTACTGTCTCAAATTTTAATTACGCCAGGGATTGCCTGTTCTATAATAAATTTTGCAAAAAATAATTTTATACTGTCGCAAATTTTAATTACGCCAGGGATTGCCTTTTCTATAGTAAATTTTGCAGAAAATAATTTTTTAGTGTCGCAAATTTTAATTACGCCAGGGATTGCCTTTTCTATAGTAAATTTTGCAAAAAATAATTGTTTAGTGTCGCAAATTTTAATTACGCCAGGGATTGCCTTTTCTGTAGTAAATTATTCAAAAAATAATTTTTTACTGTCGCAAATTTTAATTACGCCAGGGATTGCCTTTTGTATAGTAAATTTTGCAAAAAATAATTTTTTACTGTTGCAAATTTTAATTACGCCAGGGATTGCCTTTTCTATAGTAAATTTTGCAAAAAATAATTGTTTAGTGTCGCAAATTTTAATTACGCCAGGGATTGCCTTTTCTATAGTAAATTTTTCAAAAAATAATTTTATACTCTCGCAAATTTTAATTACGCCAGGGATTGCCTTTTCTATAGTAAATAATTCAAAACATAATTTTTTACTGTCTCAAATTTTAATTACGCCAGGGATTGCCTTTTCTATAGTAAATTATTCAAAAAATAATTGTTTAGTGTCGCAAATTTTAATTACGCCAGGTATTGCCTTTTCTATAGTAAATTTTCCAAAAAATAATTGTTTACTGTCGCAAATTTTAATTACGCCAGGGATTGCCTTTTCTATAGTAAATTATTCAAAAAATAATTTTATACTTTCGCAAATTTTAATTACGCCAGGGATTGCCTTTTCTATAGTAAATTTTGCAAAAAATAATTTTATACTGTCGCAAATTTTAATTACGCCAGGGATTGCCTTTTCTATAGTAAATTTTGCAGAAAATAATTTTTTAGTGTCGCAAATTTTAATTACGCCAGGGATTGCCTTTTCTATAGTAAATTTTGCAAAAAATAATTGTTTAGTGTCGCAAATTTTAACTACGCCAGGGATTGCCTTTTCTATAGTAAATTTTGCAAAAAATAATTGTTTAGTGTCGCAAATTTGAATTACGCCAGGGATTGCCTTTTCTATAGTAAATTATTCAAAAATTCATTTTTTACTGTCTCAAATTTTAATTACGCCAGGGATTGCTTTTTTTTAGGGTAAATTTTGCAAAAAATAATTGTTTAGTGTCGCAAATTTTAATTACGCCAGGGATTGCCTTTTCTATAGTAAATTTTGCAAAAAATAATTGTTTAGTGTCGCAAATTTTAATTACGCCAGGGATTGCCTTTTCTATAGTAAATTTTGCAAAAAATAATTGTTTAGTGTCGCAAATTTTAATTACGCCAGGGATTGCCTTTTCTATAGTAAATTATTCAAAAAATAATTTTATACTGTCGCAAATTTTAATTACGCCAGGGATTGCCTTTTCTATAGTAAATTTTGCAAAAAATAATTTTATATTGTCTCAAATTTTAATTACGCCAGGGATTGCCTTTTCTATAGTAAATTTTTCAAAAAATAATTTTATACTGTCGCAAATTTTAATTACGCCAGGGATTGCCTTTTCTATAGTAAATTATTCAAAAAATAATTTTTTACTGTCTCAAATTTTAATTACGCCAGGGATTGCCTTTTCTATAGTAAATTTTGCAAAAAATAATTTTTTAGTGTCGCAAATTTTAATTAAGCCAGGGATTGCCTTTTCTATAGTAAATTTTGCCAAAAATAATTTTTTAGTGTCGCAAATTTTAATTACGCCAGGGATTGCCTTTTCTATAGTAAATTATTCAAAAATTCTTTTTTTACTCTCTCAAATTTTAATTACGCCAGGGATTGCCTTTTCTATAGTAAATTTTGCAAAAAAGAATTGTTTAGTGTCGCAAATTTTAATTACGCCAGGGATTGCCTTTTCTATAGTAAATTTTGCAAAAAATAATTTTTTAGTGTCGCAAATTTTAATTAAGCCAGGGATTGCCTTTTCTATAGTAAATTTTGCCAAAAATAATTTTTTAGTGTCGCAAATTTTAATTACGCCAGGGATTGCCTTTTCTATAGTAAATTATTCAAAAATTCATTTTTTACTGTCTCAAATTTTAATTACGCCAGGGATTGCCTTTTCTATAGTAAATTTTGCAAAAAATAATTGTTTAGTGTCGCAAATTTTAATTACGCCAGGGATTGCCTTTTCTATAGTAAATTTTGCAAAAAATAATTGTTTAGTGTCGCAAATTTTAATTACGCCAGGGATTGCCTTTTCTATAGTAAATTTTGCAAAAAATAATTGTTTAGTGTCGCAAATTTTAATTACGCCAGGGATTGCCTTTTCTATAGTAAATTATTCAAAAATTCATTTTTTACTGTCTCAAATTTTAATTACGCCAGGGATTGCCTTTTCTATAGTAAATTATTCAAAAAATAATTGTTTAGTGTCGCAAATTTTAATTACGCCAGGGATTGCCTTTTCTATAGTAAATTTTGCAAAAAATAATTGTTTAGTGTCGCAAATTTTAATTACGCCAGGGATTGCCTTTTCTATAGTAAATTATTCAAAAATTCATTTTTTACTGCCTCAAATTTTAATTACGCCAGGGATTGCCTTTTCTATAGTAAATTATTCAAAAAATAATTTTTTACTGTCGCAAATTTTAATTACGCCAGGGATTGCCTTTTCTATAGTAAATTTTGCAAAAAATAATTGTTTAGTGTCGCAAATTTTAATTACGCCAGGGATTGCCTTTTCTATAGTAAATTATTCAAAAAATAATTTTTTACTGTCTCAAATTTTAATTACGCCAGGGATTGCCTTTTCTATAGTAAATTTTTCAAAAAATAATTTTATACTGTCGCAAATTTTAATTACGCCAGGGTTTGCCTTTTCTATAGTAAATTATTCAAAAATTCATTTTTTAGTGTCTCAAATTTTAATTACGCCAGCGATTGCCTTTTCTATAGTAAATTATTCAAAAAATAATTTTTTACTGTCGCAAATTTTAATTACGCCAGGGATTGCCTTTTCTATAGTAAATTTTGCAAAAAATAATTGTTTAGTGTCGCAAATTTTAATTACGCCAGGGATTGCCTTTTCTATAGTAAATTATTCAAAAATTCATTTTATACTGTCGCAAATTTTAATTACGCCAGGGATTGCCTTTTCTATAGTAAATTATTCAAAAAATAATTTTTTACTGTCTCAAATTTTAATTACGCCAGGGATTGCCTGTTCTATAGTAAATTTTCCAAAAAATAATTTTATACTGTCGCAAATTTTAATTATGCCAGGGATTGCCTTTTCTATAGTAAATTTTGCAAAAAATAATTGTTTAGTGTCGCAAATTTTAATTACGCCAGGGATTGCCTTTTCTATAGTAAATTTTGCAAAAAATAATTGTTTAGTGTCGCAAATTTTAATTACGCCAGGGATTGCCTTTTCTATAGTAAATTTTGCAAAAAATAATTGTTTAGTGTCGCAAATTTTAATTACGCCAGGGATTGCCTTTTCTATAGTAAATTATTCAAAAAATAATTTTATACTGTCGCAAATTTTAATTACGCCAGGGATTGCCTTTTCTATAGTAAATTTTGCAAAAAATAATTTTATATTGTCTCAAATTTTAATTACGCCAGGGATTGCCTTTTCTATAGTAAATTTTTCAAAAAATAATTTTATACTGTCGCAAATTTTAATTACGCCAGGGATTGCCTTTTCTATAGTAAATTATTCAAAAAATAATTTTTTACTGTCTCAAATTTTAATTACGCCAGCGACTGCCTTTTCTATAGTAAATTATTCAAAAAATAATTTTTTACTGTCGCAAATTTTAATTACGCCAGGGATTGCTTTTCTATAGTAAATTTTGCCAAAAATAATTTTTTAGTGTCGCAAATTTTAATTACGCCAGGGATTGCCTTTTCTATAGTAAATTATTCAAGAATTCATTTTTTACTGTCTCAAATTTTAATTACGCCAGGGGTTGCCTTTTCTATAGTAAATTTTGCAAAAAAATAATTGTTTAGTGTCGCAAATTTTAATTACGCCAGGGAGTGCCTTTTCTATAGTAAATTTTGCAAAAAATAATTTTTATTGTCGCAAATTTTAATTACGCCAGGGATTGCCTTTTCTATAGTAAATTTTGCAAAAAATAATTTTTTACTGTCTCAAATTTTAATTACGCCAGGGATTGCCTTTTCTATAGTAAATTTTGCCAAAAATAATTTTTTAGTGTCGCAAATTTTAATTACGCCAGGGATTGCCTTTTCTATAGTAAATTATTCAAAAATTCATTTTTTACTGTCTCAAATTTTAATTACGCCAGGGATTGCCTTTTCTATAGTAAATTTTGCAAAAAATAATTGTTTAGTGTCGCAAATTTTAATTACGCCAGGGATTGCTTTTTCTATAGTAAATTTTGCAAAAAATAATTGTTTAGTTTCGCAAATTTTAATTACGCCAGGGATTGCCTTTTCTATAGTAAATTATTCAAAAATTCATTTTATACTGTCGCAAATTTTAATTACGCCAGGGATTGCCTTTTCTATAGTAAATTATTCAAAAAATAATTTTTTACTGTCTCAAATTTTAATTACGCCAGGGATTGCCTTTTCTATAGTAAATTTTGCAAAAAATAATTGTTTAGTGTCGCAAATTTTAAATACACCAGGGATTGCCTTTTCTATAGTAAATTATTCAAAAAATAATTTTATACTGTCGCAAATTTTAATTACCCCAGGGATTGCCTTTTCTATAGTAAATTATTCAAAAAATAATTGTTTAGTGTCGCAAATTTTAATTACGCCAGGGATTGCCTTTTCTATAGTAAATTTTGCAAAAAATAATTGTTTATTGTCGCAAATTTTAATTACGCCAGGGATTGCCTTTTCTATAGTAAATTTTGCAAAAAATAATTGTTTAGTGTCGCAAATTTTAATTACGCTAGGGATTGACTTTTCTATAGTAAATTATTCAAAAATTCATTTTTTACTGTCTCAAATTTTAATTACGCCAGGGATTGCCTTTCCTATAGTAAATTATTCAAAAAATAATTGTTTAGTGTCGCAAATTTTAATTACGAAAGGGATTGCCTTTTCTATAGTAAATTTTTCAAAAAATAATTTTATACAGTCGCAAATTTTAAATACTCCAGGGATTGCCTTTTCTATAGTAAATTATTCAAAAAATAATTTTATACTGTCTCAAATTTTAATTACGCCAGGGATTGCCTTTTCTATAGTAAATTTTGCAAAAAATAATTTTATACTGTCGCAAATTTTAATTACGCCAGGGATTGCCTTTTCTATAGTAAATTTTGCAAAAAATAATTTTTTAGTGTCGCAAATTTTAATTACGCCAGGGATTGCCTTTTCTATAGTAAATTTTGCAAAAAATAATTTTTTACTGTCTCAAATTTTAATTACGCCAGGGATTGCCTTTTCTATAGTAAATTTTGCCAAAAATAATTTTTTAGTGTCGCAAATTTTAATTACGCCAGGGATTGCCTTTTCTATAGTAAATTATTCAAAAATTCATTTTTTACTGTCTCAAATTTTAATTACGCCAGGGATTGCCTTTTCTATAGTAAATTTTGCAAAAAATAATTGTTTAGTGTCGCAAATTTTAATTACGCCAGGGATTGCCATTTCTATAGTAAATTTTGCAAAAAATAATTGTTTAGTGTCGCAAATTTTAATTACGCCAGGGATTGCCTTTTCTATAGTAAATTTTTCAAAAAATAATTTTATACTCTCGCATATTTTAATTACGCCAGGGATTGCCTTTTCTATAGTAAATTATTCAAAAAATAATTTTTTACTGTCTCAAATTTTAATTACGCCAGGGATTGCCTTTTCTATAGTAAATTATTCAAAAAATAATTGTTTAGTGTCGCAAATTTTAATTACGCCAGGGATTGCCTTTTCTATAGTAAATTTTGCAAAAAATAATTGTTTACTGTCGCAAATTTTAATTACGCCAGGGATTGCCTTTTCTATAGTAAATTATTCAAAAAATAATTTTATACTGTCGCAAATCTTAATTACGCCAGGGATTGCCTTTTCTATAGTAAATTTTGCAAAAAATAATTTTTTAGTGTCGCAAATTTTAATTACGCCAGGGATTGCCTTTTCTATAGTAAATTATTCAAAAATTCATTTTTTACTGTCTCAAATTTTAATTACGCCAGGGATTGCCTTTTCTATAGTAAATTTTGCAAAAAATAATTGTTTAGTGTCGCAAATTTTAATTACGCCAGGGATTGCCTTTTCTATAGTAAATTTTGCAAAAAATAATTGTTTAGTTTCGCAAATTTTAATTACGCCAGGGGTTGCCTTTTCTATAGTAAATTATTCAAAAATTCATTTTTTACTGTCTCAAATTTTAACTACGCCAGGGATTGCCTTTTCTATAGTAAATTTTGCAAAAAATAATTGTTTAGTGTCGCAAATTTTAATTACGCCAGGGATTGCCTTTGCTATAGTAAATTTTGCAAAAAATAATTGTTTAGTGTCGCAAATTTTAATTACGCCAGGGATTGCCTTTTCTATAGTAAATTTTGCAAAAAATAATTGTTTAGTGTCGCAAATTTTATTTACGCCAGGGATTGCCTTTTCTATAGTAAATTATTCAAAAAATAATTTTATACTGTCGCAAATTTTAATTACGCCAGGGATTGCCTTTTCTATAGTAAATTTTGCAAAAAAATAATTTTATACTGTCGCAAATTTTAATTCCGCCAGGGATTGCCTTTTCTATAGTAAATTTCGCAAAAAATAATTTTTTACTACCTCAAATTTTAATTACGCCAGGGATTGCCTTTTCTATAGTAAATTATTCAAAAATTCATTTTTTGCTGTCTCAAATTTTAATTACGCCAGGGATTGCCTTTTCTATAGTAAATTTTGCAAAAAATAATTGTTTAGTGTCGCAAATTTTAATTACGCCAGGGATTGCCTTTTCTATAGTAAATTATTCAAAAAATAATTGTTTACTGTCTCAAATTATAATTACGCCAGGGATTGCCTTTTGTATAGTAAATTTTGCAAAAAATAATTGTTTAGTGTCGCAAATTTTAATTACGCCAGGTATTGCCTTTTCTATAGTAAATTATTCAAAAAATAATTTTTTACTGTCGCAAATTTTAATTACGCCAGGGATTGCCTTTTCTATAGAAAATTTTGCAAAAAATAATTTTATACTGTCGCAAATTTTTAATTACGCCAGGGATTGCCTTTTCTATAGTAAATTATTCAAAAATAGTTTTATACTGCCGCAAATTTTAATTACGCCAGGGATTGCCTTTTCTATAGTAAATTTTGCAAAAAATAATTTTATACTGTCGCAAATTTTAATTACGCCAGGGATTGCCTTTTCTATAGTAAATTATTCAAAAATTCATTTTTTACTGTCTCAAATTTTAATTACGCCAGGGGATTGCCTTTTCTATAGTAAATTATTCAAAAAATAATTTTTATACTGTCGCAAATTTTAATTACGCCAGGGATTGCCTTTTTTATAGTAAATTTTGCAAAAATAATTTCTATACTGTCGCAAATTTTAATTACGCCAGGGATTGCCTTTTCTATAGTAAATTTTGCAAAAAATAATTTTTTACTGTCTCAAATTTTAATTACGCCAGGGATTGCCTTTTCTATAGTAAATTATTCAAAAATTCATTTTTTACTGTCGCAAATTTTAATTACGCCAGGGATTGCCTTTTCTATAGTAAATTTTGCAAAAAAATAATTGTTTAGTGTCGCAAATTTTAATTACGCCAGGGATTGCCTTTTTCTATAGTAAATTATTCAAAAAATAATTTTATACTATCGCAAATTTTAATTACGCCAGGGATTGCCTTTTCTATAGTAAATTATTCAAAAAATAATTGTTTAGTGTCGCAAATTTTAATTACGCCAGCGATTTCACTTTCTATAGGAAATTTTGCAAAAAATAATTGTTTAGTGTCTCAAATTTTAATTACGCCAGGGATTGCCTTTTCTATAGTAAATTTTGCAAAAATTCAATTTTTACTGTCTCAAATTTTAATTACGCCAGGGATTGCCTTTTTCTATAGTAAATTATTCAAAAAATAATTTTTATACTGTCGCAAATTTTAATTACGCCCAGGGATTGCCTTTTCTATAGTAAATTTTGCAAAAAATAATTCTATACTGTCGCAAATTTTAATTACGCCAGGGATTGCCTTTTATATAGTAAATTTTGCAAAAAAATAATTTTTTACTGTCTCAAATTTTAATTACACCAGGGATTGCCTTTTCTATAGTAAATTACTCAAAAATTCATTTTTTACTGTCTCAAATTTTAATTACGCCAGGGATTGCCTTTTTCTATAGTAAATTTTCCAAAAAATAATTGTTTAGTGTCGCAAATTTTAATTACGCCAGGGATTGCCTTTTCTATAGTAAATTATTCAAAAAATAATTTTATATTGTCGCAAATTTTAATTACGCCAGGGATTGCCTTTTTCTATAGTAAATTATTCAAAAAATAATTGTTTAGTGTCGCAAATTTTAATTACGCCAGGGATTGCCTTTTCTATAGTAAATTTTTGCAAAAAATAATTGTTTAGTGTCTCAAATTTTAATTACGCCAGGGATTGCCTTTTCTATAGTAAATTTTGCAAAAATTCATTTTTTACTGTCTCAAATTTTAATTACGCCAGGGATTGCCTTTTCTATAGTAAATTTCGCAAAAAATAATTGTTTAGTGTCGCAACTTTTAATTACGCCAGGGATTGCCTTTTCTATAGTAAATTTTGCAAAAAAATAATTGTTTAGTGTCGCAAATTTTAATTACGCCAGGGATAGCCTTTTTCTATAGTAAATTTTGCAAAAAATAATTGTTTAGTGTCGCAAATTTTAATTACGCCAGGGATTGCCTTTTCTATAGTAAATTATTCAAAAATTCAATTTTTTCTGTCTCAAATTTTAATTACGCCAGGGATTGCCTTTTCTATAGTAAATTTTGCAAAAAATAATTGTTTAGTGTCGCAAATTTTAATTACGCCAGGGATTGCCTTTTCTATAGTAAATTTTGCAAAAAATCATTTTTTACTGTCTCAAATTTTAATTACGCCAGGGATTTCCTTTTCTATAGTAAATTTTGCAAAAAATAATTTTATACTGTCGCAAATTTTAATTACGCCAGGGATTGCCTTTTCTATAGTAAATTATTCAAAAATTCATTTTTTACTGTCTCAAATTTTAATTACACCAGGGATTGCCTTTTCTATAGTAAATTACTCAAAAATTCATTTTTTACTGTCTCAAATTTTAATTACGCCAGGGATTGCCTTTTCTATAGTAAATTTTCCAAAAAATAATTGTTTAGTGTCGCAAATTTTAATTACGCCAGGGATTGCCTTTTCTATAGTAAATTATTCAAAAAATTATTTTATATTGTCGCAAATTTTAATTACGCCAGGGATTGCCTTTTCTATAGTAAATTATTCAAAAAATAATTGTTTAGTGTCGCAAATTTTAATTACGCCAGGGATTGCCTTTTCTATAGTAAATTTTGCAAAAAATAATTGTTTAGTGTCTCAAATTTTAATTACGCCAGGGATTGCCTTTTCTATAGTAAATTTTGCAAAAATTCATTTTTTACTGTCTCAAATTTTAATTACGCCAGGGATTGCCTTTTCTATAGTAAATTTCGCAAAAAATAATTGTTTAGTGTCGCAAATTTTAATTACGCCAGGGATTGCCTTTTCTATAGTAAATTTTGCAAAAAATAATTGTTTAGTGTCGCAAATTTTAATTACGCCAGGGATAGCCTTTTCTATAGTAAATTTTGCAAAAAATAATTGTTTAGTGTCGCAAATTTTAATTACGCCAGGGATTGCCTTTTCTATAGTAAATTTTGCAAAAAATAATTGTTTAGTGTCGCAAATTTTAATTACGACAGGGATTGCCTTTTCTATTGTAAATTTTGCAAAAATAATTGTTTACTGTCGCAAATTTTAATTACGCCAGGGATTGCCTTTTCTATAGTAAATTATTCAAAAAATAATATTTTATTGTCTCAAATTTTAATTACGCCAGGGATTGCCTTTTCTATAGTAAATTTTGCAGAAAATAATTTTATATTGTCGTAAATTTTAATTACGCCAGGGATTGCCTTTTCTATAGTAAATTATTCAAAAATTAATTTTTTCTGTCGCAAATTTTAATTACGCCAGGGATTGCCTTTTCTATAGTAAATTATTCAAAAAATAATTTTTTACTGTCTCAAATTTTAATTAGGCCAGGGATTGCCTTTTCTATAGTAAATTTTGCAAGAAATAATTGTTTAGTGTCGCAAATTTTAATTACGCCAGGGATTGCCTTTTCTATAGTAAATTTTGCAAAAAATAATTGTTTAGTGTCGCAAATTTTAATTACGCCAGGGATTGCCTTTTCTATAGTAAATTTTGCAAAAAATAATTGTTTAGTGTCGCAAATTTTAATTACGCCAGGGATTGCCTTTTCTATAGTAAATTTTGCAAAAAATAATTGTTTAGTGTCTCAAATTTTAATTACGCCAGGGATTGCCTTTTCTATAGTAAATTTTGCAAAAAATAATTGCTTACTGTCGCAAAATTTAATTACGCCAGGGATTGCCTTTTCTATAGTAAATTTTGCAAAAAATAATTGTTTAGTGTCGCAAATTTTAATTACGCCAGGGATTGCCTTTTCTATAGTAAATTTTGCAAAAAATAATTGTTTAGTGTCTCAAATTTTAATTACGCCAGGGATTGCCTTTTCTATAGTAAATTATTCAAAAAATAATTTTTTACTGTCGAAAATTTTAATTACGCCAGGGATTGCCTTTTCTATAGTAAATTTTGCAAAAAATAATTGTTTAGTGTCGCAAATTTTAATTACGCCAGGGATTGCCTTTTCTATAGTAAATTTTGCAAAAAATAATTTTTTACTGTCTCAAATTTTAATTACGCCAGGGATTGCCTTTTCTATAGTAAATTTTTCAAAAAATAATTTTATACTGTCGCAAATTTTAATTACGGCAGGGATTGCCTTTTCTATAGTAAATTTGGCAAAAAATAATTTTTTACTGTCTCAAATTTGAATTACGCCAGGGATTGCCTTTTTTATAGTAAATTATTCAAAAAATAATTTTTTACTGTCGCAAATTTTAATTACGCCAGGGATTGCCTTTTTTATAGTAAATTTTGCAAAAAATAATTGTTTAGTGTCGCAAATTTTAATTACGCCAGGGATTGACTTTTCTATAGTAAATTATTCAAAAATTCATTTTTTACTGTCTCAAATTTTAATTACGCCAGGGATTGCCTTTCCTATAGTAAATTATTCAAAAAATAATTGTTTAGTGTCGCAAATTTTAATTACGAAAGGGATTGCCTTTTCTATAGTAAATTTTTCAAAAAATAATTTTATACAGTCGCAAATTTTAAATACGCCAGGGATTGCCTTTTCTATAGTAAATTATTCAAAAAATAATTTTATACTGTCTCAAATTTTAATTACGCCAGGGATTGCCTTTTCTATAGTAAATTTTGCAAAAAATAATTTTATACTGTCGCAAATTTTAATTACGCCAGGGATTGCCTTTTCTATAGTAAATTTTGCAAAAAAATAATTTTTTAGTGTCGCAAATTTTAATTACGCCAGGGATTGCCTTTTCTATAGTAAATTTTGCAAAAAATAATTTTTTACTGTCTCAAATTTTAATTACGCCAGGGATTGCCTTTTCTATAGTAAATTTTGCCAAAAATAATTTTTTAGTGTCGCAAATTTTAATTACGCCAGGGATTGCCTTTTCTATAGTAAATTATTCAAAAATTCATTTTTTACTGTCTCAAATTTTAATTACGCCAGGGATTGCCTTTTCTATAGTAAATTTTGCAAAAAATAATTGTTTAGTGTCGCAAATTTTAATTACGCCAGGGATTGCCATTTCTATAGTAAATTTTGCAAAAAATAATTGTTTAGTGTCGCAAATTTTAATTACGCCAGGGATTGCCTTTTCTATAGTAAATTTTTCAAAAAATAATTTTATACTCTCGCAAATTTTAATTACGCCAGGGATTGCCTTTTCTATAGTAAATTATTCAAAAAATAATTTTTTACTGTCTCAAATTTTAATTACGCCAGGGATTGCCTTTTCTATAGTAAATTATTCAAAAAATAATTGTTTAGTGTCGCAAATTTTAATTACGCCAGGGATTGCCTTTTCTATAGTAAATTTTGCAAAAAATAATTGTTTACTGTCGCAAATTTTAATTACGCCAGGGATTGCCTTTTCTATAGTAAATTATTCAAAAAATAATTTTATACTGTCGCAAATTTTAATTACGCCAGGGATTGCCTTTTCTATAGTAAATTTTGCAAAAAATAATTTTATACTGTCGCAAATTTTAATTACGCCAGGGATTGCCTTTTCTATAGTAAATTTTGCAAAAAATTATTTTTTAGTGTCGCAAATTTTAATTACGCCAGGGATTGCCTTTTCTATAGTAAATTTTGCAAAAAATAATTTTTTAGTGTCGCAAATTTTAATTACGCCAGGGATTGCCTTTTCTATAGTAAATTATTCAAAAATTCATTTTTTACTGTCTCAAATTTTAATTACGCCAGGGATTGCCTTTTCTATAGTAAATTTTGCAAAAAATAATTGTTTACTGTCTCAAATTTTAATTACGCCAGGGATTGCCTTTTCTATAGTAAATTTTGCAAAAAATAATTGTTTAGTGTCGCAAATTTTAATTACGCCAGGGATTGCCTTTTCTATAGTAAATTATTCAAAAAATAATTGTTTACTGTCTCAAATTTTAATTACGCCAGGGATTGCCTTTTCTATAGTAAATTTTGCAAAAAATAATTGTTTAGTGTCGCAAATTTTAATTACGCCAGGTATTGCCTTTTCTATAGTAAATTATTCAAAAAATAATTTTTTACTGTCGCAAATTTTAATTACACCAGGGATTGCCTTTTCTATAGAAAATTTTGCAAAAAATAATTTTATACTGTCGCAAATTTTAATTACGCCAGGGATTGCCTTTTCTATAGTAAATTATTCAAAAAATAGTTTTATACTGCCGCAAATTTTAATTACGCCAGGGATTGCCTTTTCTATAGTAAATTTTGCAAAAAATAATTTTATACTGTCGCAAATTTTAATTACGCCAGGGATTGCCTTTTCTATAGTAAATTATTCAAAAATTCATTTTTTACTGTCTCAAATTTTAATTACGCCAGGGATTGCCTTTTCTATAGTAAATAATTCAAAAAATAATTTTATACTGTCGCAAATTTTAATTACGCCAGGGATTGCCTTTTCTATAGTAAATTTTGCAAAAAATAATTTTATACTGTCGCAAATTTTAATTACGCCAGGGATTGCCTTTTCTATAGTAAATTTTGCAAAAAATAATTTTTTACTGTCTCAAATTTTAATTACGCCAGGGATTGCCTTTTCTATAGTAAATTATTCAAAAATTCATTTTTTACTGTCGCAAATTTTAATTACGCCAGGGATTGCCTTTTCTATAGTAAATTTTGCAAAAAATAATTGTTTAGTGTCGCAAATTTTAATTACGCCAGGGATTGCCTTTTCTATAGTAAATTATTCAAAAAATAATTTTATACTATCGCAAATTTTAATTACGCCAGGGATTGCCTTTTCTATAGTAAATTATTCAAAAAATAATTGTTTAGTGTCGCAAATTTTAATTACGCCAGGGATTTCACTTTCTATAGGAAATTTTGCAAAAAATAATTGTTTAGTGTCTCAAATTTTAATTACGCCAGGGATTGCCTTTTCTATAGTAAATTTTGCAAAAATTCATTTTTTACTGTCTCAAATTTTAATTACGCCAGGGATTGCCTTTTCTATAGTAAATTATTCAAAAAATAATTTTATACTGTCGCAAATTTTAATTACGCCAGGGATTGCCTTTTCTATAGTAAATTTTGCAAAAAATAATTCTATACTGTCGCAAATTTTAATTACACCAGGGATTGCCTTTTCTATAGTAAATTACTCAAAAATTCATATTTTACTGTCTCAAATTTTAATTACGCCAGGGATTGCCTTTTCTATAGTAAATTTTCCAAAAAATAATTGTTTAGTGTCGCAAATTTTAATTACGCCAGGGATTGCCTTTTCTATAGTAAATTATTCAAAAAATAATTTTATATTGTCGCAAATTTTAATTACGCCAGGGATTGCCTTTTCTATAGTAAATTATTCAAAAAATAATTGTTTAGTGTCGCAAATTTTAATTACGCCAGGGATTGCCTTTTCTATAGTAAATTATTCAAAAATTCATTTTTTACTGTCGCAAATTTTAATTACGCCAGGGATTGCCTTTTCTATAGTAAATTTTGCAAAAAATAATTGTTTAGTGTCGCAAATTTTAATTACGCCAGGGATTGCCTTTTCTATAGTAAATTATTCAAAAAATAATTTTATACTATCGCAAATTTTAATTACGCCAGGGATTGCCTTTTCTATAGTAAATTATTCAAAAAATAATTGTTTAGTGTCGCAAATTTTAATTACGCCAGGGATTTCACTTTCTATAGGAAATTTTGCAAAAAATAATTGTTTAGTGTCTCAAATTTTAATTACGCCAGGGATTGCCTTTTCTATAGTAAATTTTGCAAAAATTCATTTTTTACTGTCTCAAATTTTAATTACGCCAGGGATTGCCTTTTCTATAGTAAATTATTCAAAAAATAATTTTATACTGTCGCAAATTTTAATTACGCCAGGGATTGCCTTTTCTATAGTAAATTTTGCAAAAAATAATTCTATACTGTCGCAAATTTTAATTACACCAGGGATTGCCTTTTCTATAGTAAATTACTCAAAAATTCATATTTTACTGTCTCAAATTTTAATTACGCCAGGGATTGCCTTTTCTATAGTAAATTATTCAAAAAATAATTTTTTACTGTCTCAAATTTTAATTAGGCCAGGGATTGCCTTTTCTATAGTAAATTTTGCAAAAAATAATTTTATACTGTCGCAAATTTTAGTTACGCCAGGGATTGCCTTTTCTATAGTAAATTTTGCAAAAAATAATTTTATACTGTCGCAAATTTTAATTACGCCAGGGATTGCCTTTTCTATAGTAAATTTTGCAAAAAATAATTTTATACTGTCGCAAATTTTAATTACGCCAGGGATTGCCTTTTCTATAGTAAATTATTCAAAAATTCATTTTTTACTGTCTCAAATTTTAATTACGCCAGGGATTGCGTTTTCTATAGTAAATTATTCAAAAAATAATTGTTTAGTGTCGCAAATTTTAATTACGCCAGGGATTGCCTTTTCTATAGTAAATTTTGCAAAAAATAATTGTTTAGTGTCGCAAATTTTAATTACGCCAGGGATTGCCTTTTCTATAGTAAATTTTGCAAAAAATAATTGTTTAGTGTCTCAAATTTTAATTACGCCAGGGATTGCCTTTTCTATAGTAAATTATTCAAAAAATAATTTTTTACTTTCGCAAATTTTAATTACGCCACGGATTTCCTTTTCTATAGTAAATTTTGCAAAAAATAATTGTTTAGTGTCGCAAATTTTAATTACGCCAGGGATTGCCTTTTCTATAGTAAATTTTGCAAAAAATAATTTTTTACTGTCTCAAATTTTAATTACGCCAGGGATTGCCTTTTCTATAGTAAATTTTTCAAAAAATAATTTTATACTGTCGCAAATTTTAATTACGGCAGGGATTGCCTTTTCTATAGTAAATTTGGCAAAAAATAATTTTTTACTGTCTCAAATTTTAATTACGCCAGGGATTGCCTTTTTTATAGTAAATTATTCAAAAAATAATTTTTTACTGTCGCAAATTTTAATTACGCCAGGGATTGCCCTTTTTATAGTAAATTTTGCAAAAAATAATTGTTTACTGTAACAAATTTTAATTACGCCAGGGATTGCCTTTTCTATAGTAGATTATTCAAAAAATAATTTATATTGTCGCAAATTTTAATTACGCCAGGGATTGCCTTTTCTATAGTAAATTTTGCAAAAAATATTTTTATACTGTCGCAAATTTTAACTACGCCAGGGATTTGCCTTTTCTATAGTAAATTTTGCAAAAAATAATTGTTTACTGTCGCAAATTTTAATTACGCCAGGGATTGTCTTTTCTATAGTAAATTATTCAAAAAATAATTTTTTACTGTCTCAAATTTTAATTACGCCAGGGATTGCCTTTTCTATAGTAAATTTTGCAAAAAATAATTTTATACTGTCGCAAATTTTAATTACGCCAGGATTGCCTTTTCTATAGTAAATTATTCAAAAAATAATTTTTTACTGTCTCAAATTTTAATTACGCCAAGGATTGCCTTTTCTATAGTAAATTATTCAAAAAATAATTTTTTACTGTCGCAAATTTTAATTACGCCAGGGATTGCCTTTTCTATAGTAAATTTTTCAAAATTAATTGTTTAGTGTCGCAAATTTTAATTACGCCAGGGATTGCCTTTTCTATAGTAAATTTTGCAAAAAATAATTGTTTAGTGTCGCAAATTTTAATTACGCCAGGGATTGCCTTTTCTATAGTAAATTTTGCAAAAAATAATTGTTTAGTGTCGCAAATTTTAATTACGCCAGGGATTGCCTTTTCTATAGTAAATTTTGCAAAAAATAATTGTTTAGTGTCGCAAATTTTAATTACGCCAGGGATTGCCTTTTCTATAGTAAATTTTGCAAAAAATAATTGTTTAGTGTCGCAAATTTTAATTACGCCAGGGATTGCCTTTTCTATAGTAAATTTTGCAAAAAATAATTGTTTAGTGTCGCAAATTTTAATTACGCCAGGGATTGCCTTTTCTATAGTAAATTTTGCAAAAAATAATTGTTTAGTGTCGCAAATTTTAATTACGCCAGGGATTGCCTTTTCTATAGTATATTTTGCAAAAAATAATTGTTTTGTGTCTCAAATTTTAATTACGCCAGGGATTGCCTTTTCTATAGTAAATTTTGCAAAAAATAATTGTTTAGTGTCGCAAATTTTAATTACGCCAGGGATTGCCATTTCTATAGTAAATTTTGCAAAAAATAATTGTTTAGTGTCGCAAATTTTAATTACGCCAGGGATTGCCTTTTCTATAGTAAATTTTGCAAAAAATAATTGTTTAGTGTCGCAAATTTTAATTACGCCAGGGATTGCCTTTTCTATAGTAACTTATTCAAAAAATAATTGTTTAGTGTCGCAAATTTTAATTACGCCAGGGATTGCCTTTTCTATAGTAAATTTTGCAAAAAATAATTGTTTAGTGTCGCAAATTTTAATTACGCCAGGGATTGCCTTTTCTATAGTATATTTTGCAAAAAATAATTGTTTAGTGTCGCAAATTTTAATTACGCCATGGATTGCCTTTTCTATAGTAAATTATTCAAAAAATAATTTTATACTGTCGCAAATTTTAATTACGCCAGGGATTGCCTTTTCTATAGTAAATTTTGCAAAAAATAATTGTTTAGTGTCGCAAATTTTAATTACGCCAGGGATTGCCTTTTCTATAGTAAATTTTGCAAAAAATAATTGTTTAGTGTCGCAAATTTTAATTACGCCAGGGATTGCCTTTTCTATAGTAAATTTTGCAAAAAATAATTGTTTAGTGTCGCAAATTTTAATTACGCCAGGGATTGCCTTTTCTATAGTAAATTTTGCAAAAAATAATTGTTTAGTGTCGCAAATTTTAATTACGCCAGGGATTGCCTTTTCTATAGTAAATTTTGCAAAAAATAATTGTTTAGTGTCGCAAATTTTAATTACGCCAGGGATTGCCTTTTCTATAGTAAATTTTGCAAAAAATAATTGTTTAGTGTCGCAAATTTTAATTACGCCAGGGATTGCCTTTTCTATAGTAACTTATTCAAAAAATAATTGTTTAGTGTCGCAAATTTTAATTACGCCAGGGATTGCCTTTTCTATAGTAAATTTTGCAAAAAATAATTGTTTAGTGTCGCAAATTTTAATTACGCCAGGGATTGCCTTTTCTATAGTAAATTTTGCAAAAAATAATTGTTTAGTGTCGCAAATTTTAATTACGCCAGGGATTGCCTTTTCTATAGTATATTTTGCAAAAAATAATTGTTTTGTGTCTCAAATTTTAATTACGCCAGGGATTGCCTTTTCTATAGTAAATTTTGCAAAAAATAATTGTTTAGTGTCGCAAATTTTAATTACGCCAGGGATTGCCTTTTCTATAGTAAATTTTGCAAAAAATAATTTATACTGTCTCAAATTTTAATTACGCCAGGGATTGCGTTTTCTATAGTAAATTTTGCAAAAAATAATTTTATACTGTCGCAAATTTTAATTACGCCAGGGATTGCCTTTTGTATAGTAAATTATTCAAAAAATAATTTTTTACTGTCTCAAATTTTAATTACGCCAGGGATTGCCTTTTCTATTGTAAATTTTGCAAAAAATAATTGTTTAGTGTCGCAAATTTTAATTACGCCAAGGATTGCCTTTTCTATAGTAAATTATTCAAAAATTCATTTTTTACTGTCTCAAATTTTAATTACGCCAGGGATTGCCTTTTCTATAGTAAATTATTCAAAAAATAATTTTATACTGTCGCAAATTTTAATTACGCCAGGGATTGACTTTTCTATAGTAAATTTTGCAAAAAATAATTTTATACTGTCGCAAATTTTAATTACGCCAGGGATTGCCTTTTCTATAGTAAATTTTGCAAAAAATAATTGTTTAGTGTCGCAAATTTTAATTACGCCAGGGATTGCCTTTTCTATAGTAAATTTTGCAAAAAATAATTGTTTAGTGTCGCAAATTTTAATTACGCCAGGGATTGCCTTTTCTATAGTAAATTTTGCAAAAAATAATTGTTTAGTGTCGCAAATTTTAATTACGCCAGGGATTGCCTTTTCTATAGTAAATTATTCAAAAATTCATTTTATACTGTCGCAAATTTTAATTACCCCAGGGATTGCCTTTTCTATAGTAAATTATTCAAAAAATAATTTTTTACTGTCTCAAATTTTAATTACGCCAGGGATTGCCTTTTCTATAGTAAATTATTCAAAAAATAATTTTTTACTGTCGCAAATTTTAATTACGCCAGGGATTGCCTTTTCTATAGTAAATTTTGCAAAAAATAATTGTTTACTGTCGCAAATTTTAATTACGCCAGAGATTGCCTTTTCTATAGTAAATTATTCAAAAAATAATTGTTTAGTGTCGCAAATTTTAATTACGCCAGGGATTGCCTTTTCTATAGTAAATTTTGCAAAAAATAATTGTTTACTGTCGCAAATTTTAATTACGCCAGGGATTGCCTTTTCTATAGTAAATTATTCAAAAAATAATTTTTTACTGTCTCAAATTTTAATTACGCCAGGGATTGCCTTTTCTATAGTAAATTATTCAAAAAATAATTTTTTACTGTCGCAAATTTTAATTACGCCTGGGATTGCCTTTTCTATAGTAAATTTTGCAAAAAATAATTGTTTACTGTCGCAAATTTTAATTACGCCAGGGATTGCCTTTTCTATAGTATATTATTCAAAAAATAATTGTTTAGTGTCGCAAATTTTAATTACGCCAGGGATTGCCTTTTCTATAGTAAATTTTGCAAAAAATAATTGTTTAGTGTCGCAAATTTGAAATACGCCAGGGATTGCCTTTTCTATAGTAAATTTTGCAAAAAATAATTGTTTAGTGTCGCAAATTTTAATTACGCCAGGGATTGCCTTTTCTATAGTAAATTATTCAAAAAATAATTTTTTACTGTCTCAAATTTTAATTACGCCAGGGATTGCCTTTTCTATAGTAAATTTTGCAAAAAATAATTGTTTACTGTCGCAAATTTTAATTACGCCAGGGATTGCCTTTTCTATAGTAAATTTTGCAAAAAATAATTGTTTAGTGTCTCAAATTTTAATTACGCCAGGGATTGCCATTTCTATAGTAAATTTTGCAAAAAATAATTGTTTAGTGTCGCAAATTTTAATTACGCCAGGGATTGCCTTTTCTATAGTAAATTTTGCAAAAAATAATTGTTTAGTGTCGCAAATTTTAATTACGCCAGGGATTGCCTTTTCTATAGTAAATTTTGCAAAAAATAATTGTTTAGTGTCGCAAATTTTAATTACGCCAGGGGTTGCCTTTCCTATAGTAAATTTTGCAAAAAATAATTGTTTAGTGTCGCAAATTTTAATTACGCCAGGGATTGCCTTTTCTATAGTAAATTATTCAAAAAATAATTTTTTACTGTCTCAAATTTTAATTACGCCAGGGATTGCCTTTTCTATAGTAAATTTTGCAAAAAATAATTTTATACTGTCGCAAATTTTAATTACGCCAGGGATTGCGTTTTCTATAGTAAATTATTCAAAAAGTAATTTTTTTCTGTCGCAAATTTTAATTACGCCAGGGATTGCCTTTTCTATAGTAAATTATTCAAAAAATAATTTTTTACTGTCTCAAATTTGAATTACGCCAGAGATTGCCTTTTCTATAGCAAATTATTCAAAAAATAATTTTTTACTGTCTCAAATTTTAATTACGCCAGGGATTGCCTTTTCTCTAGTAAATTTTGCAAAAAATAATTGTTTAGTGTCGCAAATTTTAATTACGCCAGGGATTGCCTTTTCTATAGTAAATTATTCAAAAAATAATTTTATACTGTCGCAAATTTTAATTAAGCCAGCGATTGCCTTTTCTATAGTAAATTATTCAAAAAATAATTTTTTACTGTCTCAAATTTTAATTACGCCAGGGATTGCCTTTTCTATAGTAAATTTTGCAAAAAATAATTGTTTAGTGTCGCAAATTTTAATTACGCCAGGGATTGCCCTTTTTATAGTAAATTTTGCAAAAAATAATTGTTTAGTGTCGCAAATTTTAATTACGCCAGGGATTGCCTTTTCTATAGTAAATTTTGCAAAAAATAGTTGTTTACTGTTGCAAATTTTAATTACGCCAGGTATTGCCTTTTCTATAGTAAATTTTGCAAAAAATAATTGTTTAGTGTCGCAAATTTTAATTACGACAGGGATTGCCTTTTCTATAGTAAATTATTCAAAAAATAATTTTTTACTGTCGCAAATTTTAATTACGCCAGGGATTGCCTTTTCTATAGTAAATTTTGCAAAAAATATTTGTTTAGTGTCGCAAATTTTAATTACGCCAGGGATTGCCTTTTCTATAGTAAATTTTGCAAAAAATAATTGTTTAGTGTCGCAAATTTTAATTACGCCAGGGATTGCCTTTTCTATAGTAAATTTTGCAAAAAATAATTGTTTAGTGTCTCAAATTTTAATTACGCCAGGGATTGCCTTTTCTATAGTAAATTTTGCAAAAAATAATTGTTTAGTGTCGCAAATTTTAATTACGCCAGGGATTGCCTTTTCTATAGTAAATTTTGCAAAAAATAATTGTTTAGTGTCGCAAATTTTAATTACGCCAGGGATTGCCTTTTCTATAGTAAATTTTGCAAAAAATAATTGTTTAGTGTCGCAAATTTTAATTACGGCAGGGATTGCCTTTTCTATAGTAAATTTTGCAAAAAATAATTGTTTAGTGTCGCAAATTTTAATTACGCCAGGGATTCCCTTTTCTATAGTAAATTATTCAAAAAATAATTTTTTACTGTCTCAAATTTTAATTACGCCAGGGATTGCCTTTTCTATAGTAAATTTTGCAAAAAATAATTGTTTAGTGTCGCAAATTTTAATTACGCCAGGGATTGCCTTTTCTATAGTAAATTATTCAAAAAATAATTTTTTACTGTCTCAAATTTTAATTACGCCAGGGATTGCCTTTTCTATAGTAAATTTTGCAAAAAATAATTGTTTAGTGTCGCAAATTTTAATTACGCCAGGGATTGCCTTTTCTATAGTAAATTTTGCAAAAAATAATTGTTTAGTGTCGCAAATTTTAATTACGCCAGGGATTGCCTTTTCTATAGTAAATTTTGCAAAAAATAACTGTTTAGTGTCGCAAATTTTAATTACGCCAGGGATTGCCTTTTCTATAGTAAATTTTGCAAAAAATAATTTTTTACTGTCTCAAATTTTAATTACGCCAGGGATTGCCTTTTCTATAGTAAATTATTCAAAAAATAATTTTTCACTGTCTCAAATTTTAATTACGCCAGGGATTGCCTTTTCTATAGTAAATTTTGCAAAAAATAATTTTATACTGTCGCAAATTTTAATTACGCCAGGGATTGCCTTTTCTATAGTAAATTATTCAAAAAGTAATTTTTTTCTGTCGCAAATTTTAATTACGCCAGGGATTGCCTTTTCTATAGTAAATTATTCAAAAAATAATTTTTTACTGTCTCAAATTTTAATTACGCCAGGGATTGCCTTTTCTATAGTAAATTTTGCAAAAAATAATTGTTTAGTGTCGCAAATTTTAATTACGCCAGGGATTGCCTTTTCTATAGTAAATTTTGCAAAAAATAATTGTTTAGTGTCGCAAATTTTAACTACGCCAGGGATTGCCTTTTCTATAGTAAATTTTGCAAAAAATAATTGTTTAGTGTCGCAAATTTTAATTACGCCAGGAATTGCCTTTTCTATAGTAAATTTTGCAAAAAATAATTGTTTAGTGTCGGAAATTTTAATTACGCCAGGGATTGCCTTTTCTATAGTAAATTATTCAAAAAATAATTTTATACTGTCGCAAATTTTAATTACGCCAGCGATTGCCTTTTCTATAGTAAATTATTCAAAAAATAATTTTTTACTGTCTCAAATTTTAATTACGCCAGGGATTGCCATTTCTATAGTAAATTTTGCAAAAAATAACTGTTTAGTGTCGCAAATTTTAATTACGGCAGGGATTGCCTTTTCTATAGTAAATTTGGCAAAAAATAATTTTTTACTGTCGCAAATTTTAATTACGCCAGGGATTGCCTTTTTTATAGTAAATTATTCAAAAAATAATTTTTTACTGTCGCAAATTTTAATTACGCCAGGGATTGCCCTTTTTATAGTAAATTTTGCAAAAAATAATTGTTTACTGTCACAAATTTTAATTACGCCAGGGATTGCCTTTTCTATAGTAAATTATTCAAAAAATAATTTTATATTGTCGCAAATTTTAATTACGCCAGGGATTGCCTTTTCTATAGTAAATTTTGCAAAAAATAATTTTATACTGTCGCAAATTTTAACTACGCCAGGGACTGCCTTTTCTATAGTAAATTTTGCAAAAAATAATTGTTTACTGTCGCAAATTTTAATTACGCCAGGGATTGTCTTTTCTATAGTAAATTATTCAAAAAATAATTTTTTACTGTCTCAAATTTTAATTACGCCAGGGATTGCCTTTTCTATAGTAAATTTTGCAAAAAATAATTTTATACTGTCGCAAATTTTAATTACGCCAAGGATTGCCTTTTCTATAGTAAATTATTCAAAAAATAATTTTTTACTGTCGCAAATTTTAATTACGCCAGGGATTGCCTTTTCTATAGTAAATTTTGAAAAAATTCATTTTATACTGTCGCAAATTTTAATTACGCCAGGGATTGCCTTTTCTATAGTAAATTATTCAAAAAATAATTTTTTACTGTCTCAAATTTTAATTACGCCAGGGATTGCCTTTTCTATAGTAAATTTTGCAAAAAATAATTTTTTACTGTCTCAAATTTTAATTACGCCAGGGATTGCCTTCTATAGTAAATTATTCAAAAAATAATTTTATACTGTCGCAAATTTTAATTACGCCAGGGATTGCCTTTTCTATAGTAAATTTTGCAAAAAATAATTTTTTAATGTCGCAAATTTTAATTACGCCAGGGATTGCCTTTTCTATAGTAAATTTTGCAAAAAATAATTGTTTAGTGTCGCAAATTTTAATTACGCCAGGGATTGCCTTTTCTATAGTAAATTTTGCAAAAAATAATTGTTTAGTGTCGCAAATTTTAATTACGCCAGGGATTGCCTTTTCTATAGTAAATTTTGCAAAAAATAATTGTTTAGTGTCGCAAATTTTAATTACGCCAGGGATTGCCTTTTCTATAGTAAAGTTTGCAAAAAATAATTGTTTAGTGTCGCAAATTTTAATTACGCCAGGGATTGCCTTTTCTATAGTAAATTTTGCAAAAAATAATTGTTTAGTGTCGCAAATTTTAATTACGCCAGGGATTGCCTTTTCTATAGTAAATTTTGCAAAAAATAATTGTTTAGTGTCGCAAATTTTAATTACGCCAGGGATTGCCTTTTCTATAGTAAATTTTGCAAAAAATAATTGTTTAGTGTCGCAAATTTTAATTACGCCAGGGATTGCCTTTTCTATAGTAAATTTTGCAAAAAATAATTGTTTAGTGTCGCAAATTTTAATTACGCCAGGGATTGCCTTTTCTATAGTATATTTTGCAAAAAATAATTGTTTTGTGTCTCAAATTTTAATTACGCCAGGGATTGCCTTTTCTATAGTAAATTTTGCAAAAAATAATTGTTTAGTGTCGCAAATTTTAATTACGCCAGGGATTGCTTTTCTATAGTAAATTTTGCAAAAAATAATTGTTTAGTGTCGCAAATTTTAATTACGCCAGGGATTGCCTTTTCTATAGTAAATTTTGCAAAAAATAATTGTTTAGTGTCGCAAATTTTAATTACGCCAGGGATTGCCTTTTCTATAGTAACTTATTCAAAAAATAATTGTTTAGTGTCGCAAATTTTAATTACGCCAGGGATTGCCTTTTCTATAGTAAATTATTCAAAAAATAATTTTATACTGTCGCAAATTTTAATTACGCCAGGGATTGCCTTTTCTATAGTAAATTTTGCAAAAAATAATTGTTTAGTGTCGCAAATTTTAATTACGCCAGGGATTGCCTTTTCTATAGTAAATGTTGCAAAAAATAATTGTTTAGTGTCGCAAATTTTAATTACGCCAGGGATTGCCTTTTCTATAGTAAATTATTCAAAAAATAATTTTTTACTGTCGCAAATTTTAATTACGCCAGGGATTGCCTTTTCTATAGTAAATTTTGCAAAAAATAATTGTTTAGTGTCGCAAATTTTAATTACGCCAGGGATTGCCTTTTCTATAGTATATTATGCAAAAAATAATTGTTTAGTGTCGCAAATTTTAATTACGCCATGGATTGCCTTTTCTATAGTAAATTATTCAAAAAATAATTTTATACTGTCGCAAATTTTAATTACGCCAGGGATTGCCTTTTCTATAGTAAATTTTGCAAAAAATAATTGTTTAGTGTCGCAAATTTTAATTACGCCAGGGATTGCCTTTTCTATAGTAAATGTTGCAAAAAATAATTGTTTAGTGTCGCAAATTTTAATTACGCCAGGGATTGCCTTTTCTATAGTAAATTTTGCAAAAAATAATTGTTTAGTGTCGCAAATTTTAATTACGCCAGGGATTGCCTTTTCTATAGTAAATTTTGCAAAAAATAATTGTTTAGTGTCGCAAATTTTAATTACGCCAGGGATTGCCTTTTCTATAGTAAATTTTGCAAAAAATAATTGTTTAGTGTCGCAAATTTTAATTACGCCAGGGATTGCCTTTTCTATAGTAAATTTTGCAAAAAATAATTGTTTAGTGTCGCAAATTTTAATTACGCCAGGGATTGCCTTTTCTATAGTAACTTATTCAAAAAATAATTGTTTAGTGTCGCAAATTTTAATTACGCCAGGGATTGCCTTTTCTATAGTAAATTTTGCAAAAAATAATTGTTTAGTGTCGCAAATTTTAATTACGCCAGGGATTGCCTTTTCTATAGTAAATTTTGCAAAAAATAATTGTTTAGTGTCGCAAATTTTAATTACGCCAGGGATTGCCTTTTCTATAGTATATTTTGCAAAAAATAATTGTTTTGTGTCTCAAATTTTAATTACGCCAGGGATTGCCTTTTCTATAGTAAATTTTGCAAAAAATAATTGTTTAGTGTCGCAAATTTTAATTACGCCAGGGATTGCCTTTTCTATAGTAAATTTTGCAAAAAATAATTTTATACTGTCTCAAATTTTAATTACGCCAGGGATTGCGTTTTCTATAGTAAATTTTGCAAAAAATAATTTTATACTGTCGCAAATTTTAATTACGCCAGGGATTGCCTTTTGTATAGTAAATTATTCAAAAAATAATTTTTTACTGTCTCAAATTTTAATTACGCCAGGGATTGCCTTTTCTATTGTAAATTTTGCAAAAAATAATTGTTTAGTGTCGCAAATTTTAATTACGCCAGGGATTGCCTTTTCTATAGTAAATTATTCAAAAATTCATTTTTTACTGTCTCAAATTTTAATTACGCCAGGGATTGCCTTTTCTATAGTAAATTATTCAAAAAATAATTTTATACTGTCGCAAATTTTAATTACGCCAGGGATTGACATTTCTATAGTAAATTTTGCAAAAAATAATTTTATACTGTCGCAAATTTTAATTACGCCAGGGATTGCCTTTTCTATAGTAAATTTTGCAAAAAATAATTGTTTAGTGTCGCAAATTTTAATTACGCCAGGGATTGCCTTTTCTATAGTAAATTTTGCAAAAAATAATTGTTTAGTGTCGCAAATTTTAATTACGCCAGGGATTGCCTTTTCTATAGTAAATTTTACAAAAAATAATTGTTTAGTGTCGCAAATTTTAATTACGCCAGGGATTGCCTTTTCTATAGTAAATTATTCAAAAATTCATTTTATACTGTCGCAAATTTTAATTACCCCAGGGATTGCCTTTTCTATAGTAAATTATTCAAAAAATAATTTTTTACTGTCTCAAATTTTAATTACGCCAGGGATTGCCTTTTCTATAGTAAATTATTCAAAAAATAATTTTTTACTGTCGCAAATTTTAATTACGCCAGGGATTGCCTTTTCTATAGTAAATTTTGCAAAAAATAATTGTTTACTGTCGCAAATTTTAATTACGCCAGAGATTGCCTATTCTATAGTAAATTATTCAAAAAATAATTGTTTAGTGTCGCAAATTTTAATTACGCCAGGGATTGCCTTTTCTATAGTAAATTTTGCAAAAAATAATTGTTTACTGTCGCAAATTTTAATTACGCCAGGGATTGCCTTTTCTATAGAAAATTATTCAAAAAATAATTTTTTACTGTCTCAAATTTTAATTACGCCAGGGATTGCCTTTTCTATAGTAAATTATTCAAAAAATAATTTTTTACTGTCGCAAATTTTAATTACGCCTGGGATTGCCTTTTCTATAGTAAATTTTGCAAAAAATAATTGTTTACTGTCGCAAATTTTAATTACGCCAGGGATTGCCTTTTCTATAGTAAATTATTCAAAAAATAATTGTTTAGTGTCGCAAATTTTAATTACGCCAGGGATTGCCTTTTCTATAGTAAATTTTGCAAAAAATAATTGTTTAGTGTCGCAAATTTGAAATACGCCAGGGATTGCCTTTTCTATAGTAAATTATTCAAAAAATAATTTTATACTGTCGCAAATTTTAATTACGCCAGGGATTGCCTTTTCTATAGTAAATTATTCAAAAAATAATTTTTTACTGTCTCAAATTTTAATTACGCCAGGGATTGCCTTTTCTATAGTAAATTTTGCAAAAAATAATTGTTTACTGTCGCAAATTTTAATTACGCCAGGGATTGCCTTTTCTATAGTAAATTTTGCAAAAAATAATTGTTTAGTGTCTCAAATTTTAATTACGCCAGGGAT
The DNA here is from genome assembly GCA_963930735.1 of Dioctria linearis. Lineage (NCBI taxonomy): Eukaryota > Metazoa > Arthropoda > Insecta > Diptera > Asilidae > Dioctria > Dioctria linearis. The sequence goes on from CAWVNZ010001273.1 coordinate 90,040, forward strand.
TGCCATTTCTATAGTAAATTTTGCAAAAAATAATTGTTTAGTGTCGCAAATTTTAATTACGCCAGGGATTGCCTTTTCTATAGTAAATTTTGCAAAAAATAATTGTTTAGTGTCGCAAAATTTAATTACGCCAGGGATTGCCTTTTCTATAGTAAATTTTGCAAAAAATAATTGTTTAGTGTCGCAAATTTTAATTACGCCAGGGGTTGCCTTTTCTATAGTAAATTTTGCAAAAAATAATTGTTTAGTGTCGCAAATTTTAATTACGCCAGGGATTGCCTTTTCTATAGTAAATTATTCAAAAAATAATTTTTTACTGTCTCAAATTTTAATTACGCCAGGGATTGCCTTTTCTATAGTAAATTTTGCAAAAAATAATTTTATACTGTCGCAAATTTTAATTACGCCAGGGATTGCGTTTTCTATAGTAAATTATTCAAAAAGTAATTTTTTTCTGTCGCAAATTTTAATTACGCCAGGGATTGCCTTTTCTATAGTAAATTATTCAAAAAATAATTTTTTACTGTCTCAAATTTGAATTACGCCAGGGATTGCCTTTTCTATAGTAAATTATTCAAAAAATAATTTTTTACTGTCTCAAATTTTAATTACGCCAGGGATTGCCTTTTCTCTAGTAAATTTTGCAAAAAATAATTGTTTAGTGTCGCAAATTTTAATTACGCCAGGGATTGCCTTTTCTATAGTAAATTATTCAAAAAATAATTTTATACTGTCGCAAATTTTAATTAAGCCAGCGATTGCCTTTTCTATAGTAAATTATTCAAAAAATAATTTTTTACTGTCTCAAATTTTAATTACGCCAGGGATTGCCTTTTCTATAGTAAATTTTGCAAAAAATAATTGTTTAGTGTCGCAAATTTTAATTACGCCAGGGATTGCCTTTTCTATAGTAAATTTTGCAAAAAATAATTGTTTAGTGTCGCAAATTTTAATTACGCCAGGGATTGCCTTTTCTATAGTAAATTTTGCAAAAAATAATTGTTTAGTGTCGCAAATTTTAATTACGCCAGGGATTGCCTTTTCTATAGTAAGTTTTGCAAAAAATAATTGTTTAGTGTCGCAAATTTTAATTACGCCAGGGATTGCCTTTTCTATAGTAAATTATTCAAAAAATAATTTTATACTGTCGCAAATTTTAATTACGCCAGGGATTGCCTTTTCTATAGTAAATTATTCAAAAAATAATTTTATACTGTCGCAAATTTTAATTACGCCAGGGATTGCCTTTTCTATAGTAAATTTTGCAAAAAATAATTGTTTAGTGTCGCAAATTTTAATTACGCCAGGGATTGCCTTTTCTATAGTAAATTTTGCAAAAAATAGTTGTTTACTGTCGCAAATTTTAATTACGCCAGGGATTGCCTTTTCTATAGTAAATTTTGCAAAAAATAATTGTTTAGTGTCGCAAATTTTAATTACGCCAGGGATTGCCTTTTCTATAGTAAATTATTCAAAAAATAATTTTTTACTGTCGCAAATTTTAATTACGCCAGGGATTGCCTTTTCTATAGTAAATTTTGCAAAAAATAATTGTTTAGTGTCGCAAATTTTAATTACGCCAGGGATTGCCTTTTCTATAGTAAATTTTGCAAAAAATAATTGTTTAGTGTCGCAAATTTTAATTACGCCAGGGATTGCCTTTTCTATAGTAAATTTTGCAAAAAATAATTGTTTAGTGTCTCAAATTTTAATTACGCCAGGGATTGCCTTTTCTGTAGTAAATTTTGCAAAAAATAATTGTTTAGTGTCGCAAATTTTAATTACGCCAGGGATTGCCTTTTCTATAGTAAATTTTGCAAAAAATAATTGTTTAGTGTCGCAAATTTTAATTACGCCAGGGATTGCCTTTTCTATAGTAAATTTTGCAAAAAATAATTGTTTAGTGTCGCAAATTTTAATTACGGCAGGGATTGCCTTTTCTATAGTAAATTTTGCAAAAAATAATTGTTTAGTGTCGCAAATTTTAATTACGCCAGGGATTGCCTTTTCTATAGTAAATTATTCAAAAAATAATTTTTTACTGTCTCAAATTTTAATTACGCCAGGGATTGCCTTTTCTATAGTAAATTTTGCAAAAAATAATTGTTTAGTGTCGCAAATTTTAATTACGCCAGGGATTGCCTTTTCTATAGTAAATTATTCAAAAAATAATTTTTTACTGTCTCAAATTTTAAATACGCCAGGGATTGCCTTTTCTATAGTAAATTTTGCAAAAAATAATTGTTTAGTGTCGCAAATTTTAATTACGCCAGGGATTGCCTTTTCTATAGTAAATTTTGCAAAAAATAATTGTTTAGTGTCGCAAATTTTAATTACGCCAGGGATTGCCTTTTCTATAGTAAATTTTGCAAAAAATAATTGTTTAGTGTCGCAAATTTTAATTACGCCAGGAATTGCCTTTTCTATAGTAAATTTTGCAAAAAATAATTGTTTAGTGTCGCAAATTTTAATTACGCCAGGGATTGCCTTTTCTATAGTAAATTATTCAAAAAATAATTTTATACTGTCGCAAATTTTAATTACGCCAGCGATTGCCTTTTCTATAGTAAATTATTCAAAAATTCATTTTTTACTGTCTCAAATTTTAATTACGCCAGGGATTGCCATTTCTATAGTAAATTTTGCAAAAAATAACTGTTTAGTGTCGCAAATTTTAATTACGCCAGGGATTGCCTTTTCCATAGTAAATTTTGCAAAAAATAATTGTTTAGTGTCGCAAATTTTAATTACGCCAGGGATTGCCTTTTCTATAGTAAATTTTGCAAAAAATAATTGTTTAGTGTCGCAAATTTTAATTACGCCAGGGATTGCCTTTTCTATAGTAAATTTTGCAAAAAATAATTGTTTAGTGTCGCAAATTTTAATTACGCCAGGGATTGCCTTTTCTATAGTAAATTATTCAAAAAATAATTTTATGCTGTCGCAAATTTTAATTACGCCAGGGATTGCCTTTTCTATAGTAAATTATTCAAAAAATAATTTTATACTGTCGCAAATTTTAATTACGCCAGGGATTGCCTTTTCTATAGTAAATTTTGCAAAAAATAATTGTTTAGTGTCGCAAATTTTAATTACGCCAGGGATTGCCTTGTCTATAGTAAATTTTGCAAAAAATAGTTGTTTAGTGTCGCAAATTTTAATTACGCCAGGGATTGCCTTTTCTATAGTAAATTATTCAAAAAATAATTTTATACTGTTCCAAATTTTAATTACGCCAGGGATTGCCTTTTCTATAGTAAATTTTGCAAAAAATAATTGTTTAGTGTCGCAAATTTTAATTACGCCAGGGATTGCCTTTTCTATAGTAAATTATTCAAAAAAAATTTTTTTACTGTCTCAAATTTTAATTACGCCAGGGATTGCCTTTTCTATAGTAAATTATTCAAAAAATAATTTTATACTGTCGCAAATTTTAATTACGCCAGGGATTGCCTTTTCTATAGTAAATTATTCAAAAAATAATTGTTTACTGTCTCAAATTTTAATTACGCCAGGGATTGCCTTTTCTATAGTAAATTTTGCAAAAAATAATTGTTTAGTGTCGCAAATTATAATTACGCCAGGGATTGCCTTTTCTATAGTAAATTTTGCAAAAAATAATTGTTTAGTGTCGCAAATTTTAATTACGCCAGGGATTGCCTTTTCTATAGTAAATTTTGCAAAAAATAATTGTTTAGTGTCGCAAATTTTAATTACGCCAGGGATTGCCTTTTCTATAGTAAATTTTGTAAAAAATAATTGTTTAGTGTCGCAAATTTTAATTACGCCAGGGATTGCCTTTTCTATAGTAAATTATTCAAAAAATAATTTTTTACTGTCTCAAATTTTAATTACGCCAGGAATTGCCTTTTCTGTAGTTAATTTTGTAAAAAATAATTGTTAAGTGTCGCAAATTTTAATTACGCCAGGGATTGCCTTTTCTATAGTAAATTATTCAAAAAATAATTGTTTAGTGTCTCAAATTTTAATTACGCCAGGGATTGCCTTTTCTATAGTAAATTATTCAAAAAATAATTTTTTACTGTCTCAAATTTTAATTACGCCAGGGATTGCCTTTTCTATAGTAAATTTTGCAAAAAATAATTGTTTAGTGTCTCAAATTTTAATTACGCCAGGGATTGCCTTTTCTATAGTAAATTATTCAAAAAATAATTTTATACTGTCGCAAATTTTAATTACGCCAAGGATTGCCTTTTCTATAGTAAATTATTCAAAAAATAATTTTATACTGTCGCAAATTTTAATTACGCCAGGGATTGCCTTTTCTATAGTAAATTATTCAAAAAATAATTTTTTACTTTCTCAAATTTTAATTACGCCAGGGATTGCCTTTTCTATAGTAAATTATTCAAAAAATAATTTTTTACTATCTCAAATTTTAATTGCGCCAGGGATTGCCTTTTCTATAGTAAATTTTGCAAAAAATAATTGTTTAGCGTCGGAAATTTTAATTACGCCAGGGATTGCCTTTTCTATAGTAAATTATTCAAAAAATAATTGTTTAGTGTCGCAAATTTTAATTACGCCAGGGATTGCCTTTTCTATAGTAAATTATTCAAAAAATAATTGTTTTGTGTCGCAAAATTTAATTACGCCAGGGATTGCCTTTTCTAAAGTAAATTATTCAAAAAATAATTGTTTAGTGTCGCAAATTTTAATTACGCCAGGGATTGCCTTTTCTATAGTAAATTATTCAAAAAATAATTGTTTAGTGTCGCAAATTTTAATTACGCCAGGGATTGCCTTTTCTATAGTAAATTATTCAAAAAATAATTTTATACTGTCGCAAATTTTAATTACGCCAGGGATTGCCTTTTCTATAGTAAATTATTCAGAAATTCATTTTTTACTGTCTCAAATTTTAATTACGCCAGGGATTGCCTTTTCTATAGTAAATTTTGCAAAAAATAATTGTTTAGTGTCGCAAATTTTAATTACGCCAGGGATTGCCTTTTCTATAGTAAATTTTGCAAAAAATAATTTTTTACTGTCTCAAATTTTAATTACGCCAGGGATTGCCTTTTCTATAGTAAATTATTCAAAAAATAATTTTATACTGTCGCAAATTTTAGTTACGCCAGGGATTGCCTTTTCTATAGTAAATTATTCAAAAAATAATTGTTTAGTGTCGCAAATTTTAATTACGCCAGGGATTGCCTTTTCTATAGTAAATTATTCAAAAATTCATTTTTTACTGTCTCAAATTTTGATTACGCCAGGGATTGCCTTTTCTATATTAAATTATTCAAAAAATAATTTTATACTGTCGCAAATTTTAATTTCGCCAGGGATTGCCTTTTCTATAGTAAATTTTGCAAAAAATAATTTTTTACTGTCTCAAATTTTAATTACGCCAGGGATTGCCTTTTCTATAGTAAATTTTGCAAAAAATAATTGTTTAGTGTCGCAAATTTTAATTACGCCAGGGATTGCCTTTTCTATAGTAAATTTTGCAAAAAATAATTGTTTAGTGTCGCAAATTTTAATTACGCCAGGGATTGCCTTTTCTATAGTAAATTATTCAAAAAATAATTTTTTACTGTCTCAAATTTTAATTACGCCAGGGATTGCCTTTTCTATAGTAAATTTTGCAAAAAATAATTTTATACTGTCGCAAATTTTAATTACGCCAGGGATTGCCTTTTCTATAGTAAATTTTGCAAAAAATAATTGTTTAGTGTCGCAAATTTTAATTACGCCAGGGATTGCCTTTTCTATAGTTAATTTTGTAAAAAATAATTGTTTAGTGTCGCAAATTTTACTAACGCCAGGGATTGCCTTTTCTATAGTAAATTATTCAAAAAATAATTGTTTACTGTCGCAAATTTTAATTACGCCAGGGATTTTACTAACGCCAGGGATTGCCTTTTCTATAGTAAATTATTCAAAAAATAATTGTTTACTGTCGCAAATTTTAATTACGCCAGGGATTGCCTTTTCTATAGTAAATTATTCAAAAAATAATTTTTTACTGTCTCAAATTTTAATTACGCCAGGGATTGCCTTTTCTATAGTAAATTATTCAAAAAATAATTTTTTACTGTCTCAAATTTTAATTACGCCAGGGATTGCCTTTTCTATAGTAAATTTTGCAATAAATAATTTTTTAGTGTCGCAAATTTTAATTACGCCATTTTATATTGTCGCAAATTTTAATTACGCCAGGGATTGCCTTTTCTATAGTAAATTATTCAAAAAATAATTTTTTACTGTCTCAAATTTTAATTACGCCAGGGATTGCCTTTTCTATAGTAAATTATTCAAAAATTCATTTTTTACTGTCTCAAATTTTAATTACGCCAGGGACTGCCTTTTCTATAGTAAATTATTCAAAAAATAATATTATACTGTCGCAAATTTTAATTACGCCAGGGATTGCCTTCTCTATAGTTAATTTTGTAAAAAATAATTGTTTAGTGTCGCAAATTTTAATTACGCCAGGGATTGCCTTTTCTATAGTAAATTATTCAAAAAATAATTGTTTAGTGTCTCAAATTTTAATTACGCCAGGGATTGCCTTTTCTATAGTAAATTATTCAAAAATTCATTTTATATTGTCGCAAATTTTAATTACGCCAGGGATTGCCTTTTCTATAGTAAATTATTCAAAAAATAATTATTTAGTGTCGCAAATTTTAATTACGCTAGGGATTGCCTTTTCTATAGTAAATTATTCAAAAAATAATTGTTTAGTGTCGCAAATTTTAATTACGCCAGGGATTGCCTTTTCTATAGTAAATTATTCAAAAAATAATTGTTTAGTGTCGCAAATTTTAATTACGCCAGGGATTGCCTTTTCTATAGTAAATTATTCAAAAAATAATTTTATACTGTCGCAAATTTTAATAACGCCAGGGATTGCCTTTTCTGTAGTAAATTATTCAAAAATTCATTTTTTACTGTCTCAAATTTTAATTACGCCAGGGATTGCCTTTTCTATAGTAAATTTTGCAAAAAATAATTGTTTAGTGTCGCAAATTTTAATTACCCCAGGGATTGCTTTTCTATAGTAAATTTTGCAAAAAATAATTTTTACTGTCTCAAATTTTAATTACGCCAGGGATTGCCTTTTCTATAGTAAATTTTGCAAAAAATAATTTTAACTGTCGCAAATTTTAATTACGCCAGGGATTGCCTTTTCTATAGTAAATTATTCAAAAAATAATTGTTTAGTGTCGCAAATTTTAATTACGCCAGGGATTGCCTTTTCTATAGTATATTTTGCAAAAAATAATTTTTTACTGTCTCAAATTTTAATTACGCCAGGGATTGCCTTTTCTATAGTAAATTTTGCAAAAAATAATTGTTTAGTGTCGCAAATTTTAATTACGTCAGGGATTGCCTTTTCTATAGTAAATTATTCAAAAAATAATTGTTTAGTGTCCCAAATTTTAATTACGCCAGGTATTGCCTTTTCTATAGTAAATTATTCACAAAATAATTGTTTAGTGTTGCAAATTTTAATTACGCCAGGGATTGCCTTTTCTATAGTAAATTATTCAAAAAATAATTGTTTACTGTCTCAAATTTTAATTACGCCGGGGATTGCCTTTTCTATAGTAAATTTTGCAAAAAATAATTGTTTAGTGTCGCAAATTTTAATTACGCCAGGGATTGCCTTTTCTATAGTAAATTATTCAAAAAATAATTGTTTAGTGTCGCAAATTTTAATTACGCCAGGGATTGCCTTTTCTATAGTAAATTATTCAAAAAATAATTTTATACTGTCGCAAATTTTAATTACGCCAGGGATTGCCTTTTGTATAGTAAATTTTGCAAAAAATAATTGTTTAGTGTCGCAAATTTTAATTACGCCAGGGATTGCGTTTTCTATAGTATATTTTGCAAAAAATAATTTTATACTGTCGCAAATTTTAATTACGCCAGGGATTGCCTTTTCTATAGTAAATTTTGCAAAAAATAATTGTTTAGTGTCGCAAATTTTAATTACGCCAGGGATTGCCTTTTCTATAGTAAATTTTGCAAAAAATAATTTTATACTGTCGCAAATTTTAATTACGCCAGGGATTGCCTTTTCTATAGTAAATTATTCAAAAAATAATTTTTTACTGTCGCAAATTTTAATTACGCCAGGGATTGCCTTTTCTATAGTAAACTATTCAAAAAATAATTGTTTAGTGTCGCAAATTTTAATTACGCCAGGGATTGCCTTTCCTATAGTAAATTATTCAAAAAATAATTTTATACTGTCGCAAATTTTAATTACGCCAGGGATTGCATTTTCTATAGTAAATTTTGCAAAAAATAATTGTTTAGTGTCGCAAATTTTAATTACGCCAGGGATTGCCTTTTCTATAGTAAATTTTGCAAAAAATAATTTTATACTGTCGCAAATTTTAATTACGCCAAGGATTGCCTTTTCTATAGTAAATTTTGCAAAAAATAATTTCATACTGTCGCAAATTTTAATTACGCCAGGGATTGCCTTTTCTATAGTAAATTATTCAAAAAATAATTTTTTACTGTTGGAAATTTTAATTACGCCAGGGATTGCCTTTTCTATAGTAAATTTTGCAAAAAATAATTGTTTACTGTCGCAAATTTTAATTACGCCAGGGATTGCCTTTTCTATAGTAAATTTTGCAAAAAATAATTGTTTACTGTCGCAAATTTTAATTACGCCAGGAATTGCCTTTTCTATAGTAAATTTTGCAAAAAATAATTTGATACTGTCGCAAATTTTAATTACGCCAGGGATTGCCTTTTCTATAGTAAATTTAGCAAAAAATAATTTTATACTGTCGCAAATTTTAATTACGCCAGGGATTGCCTTTTCTATAGTAAATTTTGCAAAAAATAATTGTTTAGTGTCGCAAATTTTAATTACGCCAGGTATTGCCTTTTCTATAGTAAATTTTGCAAAAAATAATTTTATACTGCCGCAAATTTTATTTACGCCAGGGATTGCCTTTTCTATAGTAAATTATTCGAAAAATAATTTTATACTGTCGCAAATTTTAATTACGCCAGGGATTGCCTTTTCTATAGTAAATTTTGCAAAAAATAATTGTTTAGTGTCGCAAATTTCAATTACGCCAGGGATTGCCTTTTCTATAGTAAATTTTGCAAAAAATAATTGTTTAGTGTCGCAAATTTTAATTACGCCAGGGATTGCCTTTTCTATAGTAAATTTTGCAAAAAATAATTGTTTAGTGTCGCAAATTTTAATTACGCCAGGGATTGCCTTTTCTATAGTAAATTTTGCAAAAAATAATTTTATACTGTCGCAAATTTTAATTACGCCAGGGATTGCCTGTTCTATAGTAAATTTTTCAAAAAATAATTGTTTAGTGTCGGAAATTTTAATTACGCCAGGGATTGCCTTTTCTATAGTAAATTTTGCAAAAAATAATTTTATACTGTCGCAAATTTTAATTACGCCAGGGATTGCCTGTTCTATAGTAAATTTTTCAAAAAATAATTGTTTAGTGTCGGAAATTTCAATTACGCCAGGGATTGCCTTTTCTATAGTAAATTTTGCAAAAAATAATTGTTTAGTGTCGCAAATTTTAATTACGCCAGGGATTGCCTTTTCTATAGTAAATTTTGCAAAAAATAATTGTTTAGTGTCGCAAATTTTAATTACGCCAGGGATTGCCTTTTCTATAGTAAATTTTGCAAAAAATAATTTTATACTGTCGCAAATTTTAATTACGCCAGGGATTGCCTGTTCTATAGTAAATTTTTCAAAAAATAATTGTTTAGTGTCGGAAATTTTAATTACGCCAGGGATTGCCTTTTCTATAGTAAATTTTGCAAAAAATAATTTTATACTGTCGCAAATTTTAATTACGCCATGGATTGCCTGTTCTATAGTAAATTTTTCAAAAAATAATTGTTTAGTGTCGGAAATTTCAATTACGCCAGGGATTGCCTTTTCTATAGTAAATTTTGCAAAAAATAATTGTTTAGTGTCGCAAATTTTAATTACGCCAGGGATTGCCTTTTCTATAGTAAATTTTGCAAAAAATAATTGTTTAGTGTCGCAAATTTTAATTACGCCAGGGATTGCCTTTTCTATAGTAAATTTTGCAAAAAATAATTTTATACTGTCGCAAATTTTAATTACGCCAGGGATTGCCTGTTCTATAGTAAATTTTTCAAAAAATAATTGTTTAGTGTCGGAAATTTTAATTACGCCAGGGATTGCCTTTTCTATAGTAAATTTTGCAAAAAATAATTTTATACTGTCGCAAATTTTAATTACGCCAGGGATTGCCTGTTCTATAGTAAATTTTGCAAAAAATAATTGTTTAGTGTCTCAAATTATAATTACGCCAGGGATTGCCTTTTCTATAGTAAATTATTCGAAAAATAATTTTATACTGTCGCAAATTTTAATTACGCCAGGGATTGCCTTTTCTATAGTAAATTTTGCAAAAAATAATTGTTTAGTGTCGCAAATTTCAATTACGCCAGGGATTGCCTTTTCTATAGTAAATTTTGCAAAAAATAATTGTTTAGTGTCGCAAATTTTAATTACGCCAGGGATTGCCTTTTCTATAGTAAATTTTGCAAAAAATAATTGTTTAGTGTCGCAAATTTTAATTACGCCAGGGATTGCCTTTTCTATAGTAAATTTTGCAAAAAATAATTTTATACTGTCGCAAATTTTAATTACGCCAGGGATTGCCTGTTCTATAGTAAATTTTTCAAAAAATAATTGTTTAGTGTCGGAAATTTTAATTACGCCAGGGATTGCCTTTTCTATAGTAATTTTTGCAAAAAATAATTATTTAGTGTCGCGAATTTTAATTACGCCAGGGATTGCCTTTTCTATAGTAAATTTTGCAAAAAATAATTGTTTAGTGTCGCAAATTTAATTACGCCAGGGATTGCCTTTTCTATAGTAAATTTTGCAAAAAATAATTGTTTAGTGTCGCAAATTTTGATTACGCCAGGGATTGCCTTTTCTATAGTAAATTTTGCAAAAAATAATTTTATACTGTCGCAAATTTTAATTACGCCAGGGATTGCCTTTTCTATAGTAAATTTTGAAAAAAATAATTGTTTAGTGTCGCAAATTTTAATTACGCCAGGGATTGCCTTTTCTATAGTAAATTTTGCAAAAAATAATTGTTTAGTGTCGCAAATTTTAATTACGCCAGGGATTGCCTTTTCTATAGTAAATTTTGCAAAAAATAATTGTTTAGTGTCGCAAATTTTAATTACGCCAGGGATTGCCTTTTCTATAGTAAATTTTTGCAAAAAATAATTGTTTAGTTTCGCAAATTTTAATACGCCAGGGATTGCCTTTTCTATAGTAAATTTTGCAAAAAATAATTTTATACTGTCGCAAATATTTTAATTACGCCAGGGATTGCCTTTTCTATAGTAAATTTTGCAAAAAATAATTGTTTAGTGTCGCAAATTTTAATTACGCCAGGGATTGCCTTTTCTATAGTAAATTTTGCAAAAATAATTGTTTACTGTCGCAAATTTTAATTACGCCAGGATTGCCTTTTCTATAGTAAATTTTGCAAAAAATAATTGTTTACTGTCGCAAATTTTAATTACGCCAGGGATTGCCTTTTCTATAGTAAATTATTCAAAAATTCATTTTTTTACTGTCGCAAATTATAATTACGCCAGGGATTGCCTTTTCTATAGTAAATTTTGCAAAAAATAATTTTGTACTGTCGCAAATTTTAATTACGCTAGGGATTGCCTTTTCTATAGTAAATTTTGCAAAAAATAATTTTATACTGTCGCAAATTTTAATTACGCCAGGGATTGCCTTTTCTATAGTAAATTATTCAAAAAATAATTTTATACTGTCGCAAATTTTAATTTCGCCAGGGATTGCCTTTTCTATAGTAAATTATTCAAAAAATAATTTTATACTGTCACAAATTTTAATTACGCCAGGGATTGCCTTTTCTATAGTAAATTATTCAAAAAATAATTTTTTACTGTCTCAAATTTTAATTACGCCAGGGATTGCCTTTTCTATAGTAAATTATTCAAAAAATAATTTTTTACTGTCTCAAATTTTAATTACGCCAGGGATTGCCTTTTCTATAGTAAATTTTGCAAAAAATAATTGTTTAGTGTCACAAATTTTAAAAACGCCAGGGATTGCCTTCTCTATAGTAATTTATTCAAAAAATAATTTTATACTGTCGCAAATTTTAATTACGCCAGGGATTGCCTTTTCTATAGTAAATTTTGCAAAAAATAATTGTTTACTGTCGCAAATTTTAATTACGCCAGGGATTGCCTTTTCTATAGTAAATTTTGCAAAAAATAATTGTTTAGTGTCGCAAATTTTAAATACGCCAGGGATTGCCTTTTCTATAGTAAATTATTCAAAAAATAATTGTTTAGTGTCGCAAATTTTAATTACGCCAGGGATTGCCTTTTCTATAGTAAATTATTCAAAAAATAATTTTATACTGTCGCAAATTTTAATTACGCCAGGGATTGCCTTTTCTATAGTAAATTATTCAAAAAATAATTTTTTACTGTCTCAAATTTTAATTACGCCAGGGATTGCCTTTTCTATAGTAAATTATTCAAAAAATAATTTTTTACTGTCTCAAATTTTAATTACGCCAGGGATTGCCTTTTCTATAGTAAATTATTCAAAAAATAATTTTTTACTGTCTCAAATTTTAATTACGCCAGGGATTGCCTTTTCTATAGTAATTATTCAAAAAATAATTTTTTACTGTCTCAAATTTTAATTACGCCAGGGATTGCCTTTTCTATAGTAAATTATTCAAAAAATAATTTTATACTGTCGCAAATTTTAATTACGCCAGGGATTGCCTTTTCTATAGTAAATTTTGCAAAAAATAATTGTTTAGTGTCGCAAATCTTAATTACGCCAGGGATTGCCTTTTCTATAGTAAATTTTGCAAAAAATAATTGTTTAGTGTCGCAAATTTTAATTACGCCAGGGATTGCCTTTTCTATAGTAAATAATTAAAAAATAATTTTATACTGTCGCAAATTTTAATTACGCCAGGGATTGCCTGTTCTATAGTAAATTATTCAAAAAATAATTTTATACTGTTGCAAATTTTAATTACGCCAGGGATTGCCTTTTCTATAGTAAATTATTCAAAAAATAATTTTTTACTGTCTCAAATTTTAATTACGCCAGGGATTGCCTTTTCTATAGTAAATTATTCAAAAAATAATTTTTTACTGTCTCAAATTTTAATTACGCCAGGGATTGCATTTTCTATAGTAAATTTTGCAAAAAATAATTGTTTAGTGTCGCAAATTTTAATTACGCCCGGGATTGCCTTTTCTATAGTAAATTATTCAAAAAATAATTTTATACTGTCGCAAATTTTAATTCCGCCAGTGATTGCCTTTTCTATAGTAAATTTTGCAAAAAATAATTTTTTACTGTCGCAAATTTTAATTACGCCAGGGATTGCCTTTTCTATAGTAAATTATTCAAAAAATAATTTTTTACTGTCTCAAATTTTAATTACGCCAGGGATTGCCTTTTCTATAGTAAATTTTGCAAAAAATAATTGTTTAGTGTCGCAAATTTTAATTACGCCAGGGATTGCCTTTTCTATAGTAAATTTTGCAAAAAATAATTGTTTAGTGTCGCAAATTTTAATTACGCCAGGGATTGCCTTTTCTATAGTAAATTTTGCAAAAAATAATTGTTTACTGTCGCAAATTTTAATTACGCCAGGGATTGCCTTTTCTATAGTAAATTATTCACAAAATAATTTTTTACTGTCTCAAATTTTAATTACGCCAGGGATTGCCTTTTCTATAGTAAATTTTGCAAAAAAGAATTTTATACTGTCGCAAATTTTAATTACGCCAGGGATTGCCTTTTCTATAGAAAATTTTGCAAAAAATAATTGTTTAGTGTCGCAAATTTTAATTACGCCAGGGATTGCCTTTTCTATAGTAAATTATTCAAAAAATAATTTTTTACTGTCTCAAATTTTAATTACGCCAGGGATTGCCTTTTCTATAGTAAATTTTGCAAAAAATAATTGTTTAGTGTCGCAAATTTTAAATACGCCAGGGATTGCCTTTTCTATAGTAAATTATTCAAAAAATAATTTTATACTGTCGCAAATTTTAATTACGCCAGAGATTGCCTTTTCTATAGTAAATTATTCAAAAAATAATTTTTTACTGTCTCAAATTTTAATTACGCCAGGGATTGCCTTTTCTATAGTAAATTTTGCAAAAAATAATTTTTTACTCTCTCAAATTTTAATTACGCCAGGGATTGCCTTTTCTATAGTAAATTATTCAAAAAATAATTGTTTAGTGTCGCAAATTTTAATTACGCCAGGGATTGCCTTTTCTATAGTAAATTATTCAAAAAATAATTTTATACTGTCGCAAATTTTAATTACGCCAGGGATTGCCTTTTCTATAGTAAATTTTGCAAAAAATAATTGTTTAGTGTCGCAAATTTTAATTACGCTAGGGATTGCGTTTTCTATAGTAAATTATTCAAAAAATAATTTTTTACTGTCTCAAATTTTAATTACGCCAGGGATTGCCTTTTCTATAGTAAATTTTGCAAAAAATAATTGTTTAGTGTCGCAAATTTTAAATACGCCAGGGATTGCCTTTTCTATAGTAAATTATTCAAAAAATAATTTTATACTGTCGCAAATTTTAATTACGCCAGGGATTGCCTTTTCTATAGTAAATTTTGCAAAAAATAATTGTTTACTGTCGCAAATTTTAATTACGACAGGGTTTGGCTTTTCTATTGTAAATTTTGCAAAAAATAATTGTTGAGTGTCGCAAATTTTAATTACGCCAGGGATTGCCTTTTCTATAGTAAATAATTCAAAAAATAATTGTTTAGTGTCGCAAATTTTAATTACGCCAGGGATTGCCTTTTCTATAGTAAATTATTCAAAAAATAATTTTATACTGTCGCAAATTTTAATTACGCCAGGGATTGCCTTTTCTATAGTAAATTATTCAAAAAATAATTTTTTACTGTCTCAAATTTTAATTACGCCAGGGATTGCCTTTTCTATAGTAAATTTTGCAAAAAATAATTGTTTAGTGTCGCAAATTTTAATTACGCCAGGGATTGCCTTTTCTATAGTAAATTTTGCAAAAAATAATTGTTTAGTGTCTCAAATTTTAATTACGCCAGGGATTGCCTTTTCTATAGTAAATTTTGCAAAAAATAATTTTTTACTGTCTCAAATTTTAATTACGCCGGGGATTGCCTTTTCTATAGTAAATTATTCAAAAAATAATTGTTTAGTGTCGCAAATTTTAATTACGCCAGGGATTGCCTTTTCTATAGTAAATTATTCAAAAAATAATTTTATACTGTCGCAAATTTTAATTACGCCAGGGATTGCCTTTTCTTTAGTAAATTTTGCAAAAAATAATTGTTTAGTGTCGCAAATTTTAATTACGCCAGGGATTGCCTTTTCTATAGTCAATTATTCAAAAAATAATTTTTTACTGTCTCAAATTTTAATTACGCCAGGGATTGCCTTTTCTATAGTAAATTTTGCAAAAAATAATTGCTTAGTGTCGCAAATTTTAATTACGCCAGGGATTGCCTTTTCTATAGTAAATTTTGCAAAAAATAATTTTTTACTGTCTCAAATTTTAATTACGCCGGGGATTGCCTTTTCTATAGTAAATTATTCAAAAAATAATTGTTTAGTGTCGCAAATTTTAATTACGCCAGGGATTGCCTTTTCTATAGTAAATTATTCAAAAAATAATCTTATACTGTCGCAAATTTTAATTACGCCAGGGATTGCCTTTTCTTTAGTAAATTTTGCAAAAAATAATTGTTTAGTGTCGCAAATTTTAATTACGCCAGGGAGTGCCTTTTCTATAGTCAATTATTCAAAAAATAATTTTTTACTGTCTCAAATTTTAATTACGCCAGGGATTGCCTTTTCTATAGTAAATTTTGCAAAAAATAATTGCTTAGTGTCGCAAATTTTAAATACGCCAGGGATTGCCTTTTCTATAGTAAATTATTCAAAAAATAATTTTATACTGTCGCAAATTTTAATTACGCCAGGGATTGCCTTTTCTATAGTAAATTTTGCAAAAAATAATTGTTTACTGTCGCAAATTTTAATTACGCCAGGGATTGCCTTTTCTATAGTAAATTATTCAAAAAATAATTTTTTACTGTCTCAAATTTTAATTACGCCAGGGATTGCCTTTTCTGTAGTAAATTTTGCAAAAAATAATTGTTTAGTGTCGCAAATTTTAATTACGCCAGGGATTGCCTTTTATATAGTAAATTATTCAAAAAATAATTGTTTAGTGTCGCAAATTTTAATTACGCCAGGGATTGCCTTTTCTATAGTAAATTATTCAAAAAATAATTTTATACTGTCGCAAATTTTAATTACGCCAGCGATTGCCTTTTCTATAGTAAATTATTCAAAAAATAATTTTTTACTGTCTCAAATTTTAATTACGCCAGGGATTGCCGTTTCTATAGTAAATTATTCAAAAAATAATTTTATACTGTCGCAAATTTTAATTACGCCAGGGATTGCCTTTTCTATAGTAAATTTTGCAAAAAATAATTGTTTACTGTCGCAAATTTTAATTACGCCAGGGATTGCCTTTTCTATAGTAAATTTTGCAAAAAATAATTGTTTAGTGTCGCAAATTTTAATTACGCCAGGGATTGCCTTTTATATAGTAAATTATTCAAAAAATAATTGTTTAGTGTCGCAAATTTTAATTACGCCAGGGATTGCCTTTTCTATAGTAAATTATTCAAAAAATAATTTTATACTGTCGCAAATTTTAATTACGCCAGCGATTGCCTTTTCTATAGTAAATTATTCAAAAAATAATTTTTTACTGTCTCAAATTTTAATTACGCCAGGGATTGCCTTTTCTATAGTAAATTTTGCAAAAAATAATTGTTTAGTGTCGCAAATTTTAATTACGCCAGGGATTGCCTTTTCTATAGTAAATTTTGCAAAAAATAATTGTTTAGTGTCTCAAATTTTAATTACGCCAGGGATTGCCTTTTCTATAGTAAATTTTGCAAAAAATAATTTTTTACTGTCTCAAATTTTAATTACGCCAGGGATTGCCTTTTTGTTAGTAAATTATTCAAAAAATAATTGTTTAGTGTCGCAAATTTTAATTACGCCAGGTATTACCTTTTCTATAGTAAATTATTCAAAAAATAATTTTATACTGTCGCAAATTTTAATTACGCCAGGGATTGCCTTTTCTATAGTAAATTTTGCAAAAAATAATTGTTTAGTGTCGCAAATTTTAATTACGCCAGGGATTGCCTTTTTTATAGTTAATTATTCAAAAAATAATTTTTTACTGTCTCAAATTTTAATTACGCCAGGGATTGCCTTTTCTATAGTAAATTTTGCAAAAAATAATTGTTTACTGTCGCAAATTTTAATTACGCCAGGGATTGCCTTTTCTATAGTAAATTTTGTAAAAAATAATTGTTTAGTGTCGCAAATTTTAATTACGCCAGGGATTGCCTTTTCTATAGTAAATTTTGCAAAAAATAATTGTTTAGTGTCTCAAATTTTAATTACGCCAGGGATTGCCTTTTCTATAGTAAATTTTGCAAAAAATAATTTTTTACTGTCTCAAATTTTAATTACGCCAGGGATTGCCTTTTCTATAGTAAATTATTCAAAAAATAATTGTTTAGTGTCGCAAATTTTAATTACGCCAGGGATTGCCTTTTCTATAGTAAATTATTCAAAAAATAATTTTATACTGTCGCAAATTTTAATTACGCCAGGGATTGCCTTTTCTATAGTAAATTTTGCAAAAAATAATTGTTTAGTGTCGCACATTTTAATTACGCCCGGGATTGCCTTTTCTATAGTAAATTATTCAAAAAATAATTTAAATTGTCGCAAATTTTAATTACGCCAGGGATTGCCTTTTCTATAGTAAATTTTGCAAAAAATAATTGTTTACTGTCGCAAATTTTAATTACGCCAGGAATTGCCTTTTCTATAGTAAATTATTCAAAAAATAATTTTTTACTGTCTCAAATTTTAATTACGCCAGGGATTGCCTTTTCTGTAGTAAATTTTGCAAAAAATAATTGTTTAGTGTCGCAAATTTTAAATACGCCAGGGATTGCCTTTTCTATAGTAAATTTTGCAAAAAATAATTGTTTAGTGTCGCAAATTTTAATTACGCCAGGGATTGCCTTTTCTATAGTAAATTTTGCAAAAAATAATTGTTTACTGTCGCAAATTTTAATTACGCCAGGGATTGCCTTTTCTATAGTAAATTTTGCAAAAAATAATTGTTCAGTGTCGCAAATTTTAATTACGCCAGGGATTGCCTTTTCTATAGTAAATTTTGCAAAAAATAATTTTTTATTGTCTCAAATTTTAATTACGCCAGGGATTGCCTTTTCTATAGTAAATTATTCAAAAAATAATTTTATACTGTCGCAAATTTTAATTACGCCAGGGATTGCCTTTTCTATAGTAAATTATTCAAAAAATAATTTTTTACTGTCTCAAATTTTAATTACGCCAGGGATTGCCTTTTCTATAGTAAATTTTGCAAAAAATAATTGTTTAGTGTCGCAAATTTTAATTACGCCAGGGATTGCCTTTTCTGTAGTAAATTTTGCAAAAAATAATTGTTTAGTGTCTCAAATTTTAATTACGCCAGGAATTGCCTTTTCTATAGTAAATTATTCAAAAAATAATTTTTTACTGTCTCAAATTTTAATTACGCCAGGGATTGCCTTTTCTGTAGTAAATTTTGCAAAAAATAATTGTTTAGTGTCGCAAATTTTAAATACGCCAGGGATTGCCTTTTCTATAGTAAATTTTGCAAAAAATAATTGTTTAGTGTCGCAAATTTCAATTACGCCAGGGATTGCCTTTTCTATAGTAAATTTTGCAAAAAATAATTGTTTACTGTCGCAAATTTTAATTACGCCAGGGATTGCCTTTTCTATAGTAAATTTTGCAAAAAATAATTGTTCAGTGTCGCAAATATTAATTACGCCAGGGATTGCCTTTTCTATAGTAAATTTTGCAAAAAATAATTTTTTATTTTCTCAAATTTTAATTACGCCAGGGATTGCCTTTTCTATAGTAAATTATTCAAAAAATAATTTTATACTGTCGCAAATTTTAATTACGCCAGGGATTGCCTTTTCTATAGTAAATTATTCAAAAAATAATTTTTTACTGTCTCAAATTTTAATTACGCCAGGGATTGCCTTTTCTATAGTAAATTTTGCAAAAAATAATTGTTTAGTGTCGCAAATTTTAATTACGCCAGGGATTGCCTTTTCTGTAGTAAATTTTGCAAAAAATAATTGTTTAGTGTCGCAAATTTTAAATACGCCAGGGATTGCCTTTTCTATAGTAAATTATTCAAAAAATAATTTTATACTGTCGCAAATTTTAATTACGCCAGGGATTGCCTTTTCTATAGTAAATTTTGCAAAAAATAATTGTTTACTGTCGCAAATTTTAATTACGCCAGGGATTGCCTTTTCTATAGTAAATTTTGCAAAAAATAATTGTTTAGTGTCGCAAATTTTAATTACGCCAGGGATTGCCTTTTCTATAGTAAATTATTCAAAAAATAATTGTTTAGTGTCGCAAATTTTAATTACGCCACGGATTGCCTTTTCTATAGTAAATTATTCAAAAAATAATTTTATACTGTCGCAAATTTTAATTACGCCAGGGATTGCCTTTTCTATAGTAAATTATTCAAAAAATAATTTTTTACTGTCTCAAATTTTAATTACGCCAGGGATTGCCTTTTCTATAGTAAATTTTGAAAAAAATAATTGTTTAGTGTCGCAAATTTTAATTACGCCAGGGTTTGCCTTTTCTATAGTAAATTTTGCAAAAAATAATTGTTTAGTGTCTCAAATTTTAATTACGCCAGATATTGCCTTTTCTAAAGTAAATTTTGCAAAAAATAATTTTTTACTGTCTCAAATTTTAATTACGCCAGGGATTGCCTTTTCTATAGTAAATTATTCAAAAAATAATTGTTTAGTGTCGCAAATTTTAATTACGCCAGGGATTGCCTTTTCTATAGTAAATTATTCAAAAAATAATTTTATAATGTCGCAAATTTTAATTACGCCAGGGATTGCCTTTTCTATAGTAAATTTTGCAAAAAATAATTGTTTAGTGTCGCAAATTTTAATTACGCCAGGGATTGCTTTTTTATAGTAAATTATTCAATAAATAATTTTTTACTGTCTCAAATTTTAATTACGCCAGGGATTGCCTTTTCTGTAGTAAATTTTGCAAAAAATAATTGTGTAGTGTCGCAAATTTTAAATACGCCAGGGATTGCCTTTTCTATAGTAAATTATTCAAAAAATAATTTTATACTGTCGCAAATTTTAATTACGCCAGGGATTGCCTTTTCTATAGTAAATTTTGCAAAAAATAATTGTTTACTGTCGCAAATTTTAATTACGCCAGGGATTGCCTTTTCTATAGTAAATTTTGCAAAAAATAATTGTTTAGTGTCGCAAATTTTAATTACGCCAGGGATTGCCTTTTCTATAGTAAATTATTCAAAAAATAATTGTTTAGTGTCGCAAATTTTAATTACGCCAGGGATTGCCTTTTCTATAGTAAATTATTCAAAAAATAATTTTATACTGTCGCAAATTTTAATTACGCCAGGGATTGCCTTTTCTATAGTAAATTATTCAAAAAATAATTTTTTCTGTCTCAAATTTTAATTACGCCAGGGATTGCCTTTTCTATAGTAAATTTTGCAAAAAATAATTGTTTAGTGTCGCAAATTTTAATTACGCCAGGGATTGCCTTTTCTATAGTAAATTTTGCAAAAAATAATTGTTTAGTGTCTCAAATTTTAATTACGCCAGGGATTGCCTTTTCTATAGTAAATTATTCAAAAAATAATTTTATACTGTCGCAAATTTTAATTACGCCAGGGATTGCCTTTTCTATAGTAAATTATTCAAAAAATAATTTTTTACTGTCTCAAATTTTAATTACGCCAGGGATTGCCTTTTCTATAGTAAATTTTGCAAAAAATAATTGTTTAGTGTCGCAAATTTTAATTACGCCAGGGATTGCCTTTTCTGTAGTAAATTTTGCAAAAAATAATTGTTTAGTGTCGCAAATTTTAAATACGCCAGGGATTGCCTTTTCTATAGTAAATTATTCAAAAAATAATTTTATACTGTCGCAAATTTTAATTACGCCAGGGATTGCCTTTTCTATAGTAAATTTTGCAAAAAATAATTGTTTAGTGTCGCAAATTTTAATTACGCCAGGGATTGCCTTTTCTATAGTAAATTTTGCAAAAAATAATTGTTTAGTGTCTCAAATTTTAATTACGCCAGGGATTGCCTTTTCTATAGTAAATTATTCAAAAAATAATTTTATACTGTCGCAAATTTTAATTACGCCAGGGATTGCCTTTTCTATAGTAAATTATTCAAAAAATAATTTTTTACTGTCTCAAATTTTAATTACGCCAGGGATTGCCTTTTCTATAGTAAATTTTGCAAAAAATAATTGTTTAGTGTCGCAAATTTTAATTACGCCAGGGATTGCCTTTTCTGTAGTAAATTTTGCAAAAAATAATTGTTTAGTGTCGCAAATTTTAAATACGCCAGGGATTGCCTTTTCTATAGTAAATTATTCAAAAAATAATTTTATACTGTCGCAAATTTTAATTACGCCAGGGATTGCCTTTTCTATAGTAAATTTTGCAAAAAATAATTGTTTACTGTCGCAAATTTTAATTACGCCAGGGATTGCCTTTTTCTATAGTAAATTTTGCAAAAAATAATTGTTTAGTGTCGCAAATTTTAATTACGCCAGGGATTGCCTTTTCTATAGTAAATTTTGCAAAAAATAATTGTTTAGTGTCTCAAATTTTAATTACGCCAGGGATTGCCTTTTCTATAGTAAATTATTCAAAAAATAATTTTATACTGTCGCAAATTTTAATTACGCCAGGGATTGCCTTTTCTATAGTAAATTATTCAAAAAATAATTTTTTACTGTCTCAAATTTTAATTACGCCAGGGATTGCCTTTTCTATAGTAAATTTTGCAAAAAATAATTGTTTAGTGTCGCAAATTTTAATTACGCCAGGGATTGCCTTTTCTGTAGTAAATTTTGCAAAAAATAATTGTTTAGTGTCGCAAATTTTAAATACGCCAGGGATTGCCTTTTCTATAGTAAATTATTCAAAAAATAATTTTATACTGTCGCAAATTTTAATTACGCCAGGGATTGCCTTTTCTATAGTAAATTTTGCAAAAAATAATTGTTTAGTGTCGCAAATTTTAATTACGCCAGGGATTGCCTTTTCTATAGTAAATTTTGCAAAAAATAATTGTTTAGTGTCTCAAATTTTAATTACGCCAGGGATTGCCTTTTCTATAGTAAATTATTCAAAAAATAATTTTATACTGTCGCAAATTTTAATTACGCCAGGGATTGCCTTTTCTATAGTAAATTATTCAAAAAATAATTTTTTACTGTCTCAAATTTTAATTACGCCAGGGATTGCCTTTTCTATAGTAAATTTTGCAAAAAATAATTGTTTAGTGTCGCAAATTTTAATTACGCCAGGGATTGCCTTTTCTGTAGTAAATTTTGCAAAAAATAATTGTTTAGTGTCGCAAATTTTAAATACGCCAGGGATTGCCTTTTCTATAGTAAATTATTCAAAAAATAATTTTATACTGTCGCAAATTTTAATTACGCCAGGGATTGCCTTTTCTATAGTAAATTTTGCAAAAAATAATTGTTTACTCTCGCAAATTTTAATTACGCCAGGGATTGCCTTTTCTATAGTAAATTTTGCAAAAAATAATTGTTTAGTGTCGCAAATTTTAATTACGCCAGGGATTGCCTTTTCTATAGTAAATTTTGCAAAAAATAATTGTTTAGTGTCTCAAATTTTAATTACGCCAGGGATTGCCTTTTCTATAGTAAATTATTCAAAAAATAATTTTATACTGTCGCAAATTTTAATTACGCCAGGGATTGCCTTTTCTATAGTAAATTATTCAAAAAATAATTTTTTACTGTCTCAAATTTTAATTACGCCAGGGATTGCCTTTTCTATAGTAAATTTTGCAAAAAATAATTGTTTAGTGTCGCAAATTTTAATTACGCCAGGGATTGCCTTTTCTGTAGTAAATTTTGCAAAAAATAATTGTTTAGTGTCGCAAATTTTAAATACGCCAGGGATTGCCTTTTCTATAGTAAATTATTCAAAAAATAATTTTATACTGTCGCAAATTTTAATTACGCCAGGGATTGCCTTTTCTATAGTAAATTTTGCAAAAAATAATTGTTTAGTGTCGCAAATTTTAATTACGCCAGGGATTGCCTTTTCTATAGTAAATTTTGCAAAAAATAATTGTTTAGTGTCTCAAATTTTAATTACGCCAGGGATTGCCTTTTCTATAGTAAATTATTCAAAAAATAATTTTATACTGTCGCAAATTTTAATTACGCCAGGGATTGCCTTTTCTATAGTAAATTATTCAAAAAATAATTTTTTACTGTCTCAAATTTTAATTACGCCAGGGATTGCCTTTTCTATAGTAAATTTTGCAAAAAATAATTGTTTAGTGTCGCAAATTTTAATTACGCCAGGGATTGCCTTTTCTGTAGTAAATTTTGCAAAAAATAATTGTTTAGTGTCGCAAATTTTAAATACGCCAGGGATTGCCTTTTCTATAGTAAATTATTCAAAAAATAATTTTATACTGTCGCAAATTTTAATTACGCCAGGGATTGCCTTTTCTATAGTAAATTTTGCAAAAAATAATTGTTTACTGTCGCAAATTTTAATTACGCCAGGGATTGCCTTTTCTATAGTAAATTTTGCAAAAAATAATTGTTTAGTGTCGCAAATTTTAATTACGCCAGGGATTGCCTTTTCTATAGTAAATTTTGCAAAAAATAATTGTTTAGTGTCTCAAATTTTAATTACGCCAGGGATTGCCTTTTCTATAGTAAATTATTCAAAAAATAATTTTATACTGTCGCAAATTTTAATTACGCCAGGGATTGCCTTTTCTATAGTAAATTATTCAAAAAATAATTTTTTACTGTCTCAAATTTTAATTACGCCAGGGATTGCCTTTTCTATAGTAAATTTTGCAAAAAATAATTGTTTAGTGTCGCAAATTTTAATTACGCCAGGGATTGCCTTTTCTGTAGTAAATTTTGCAAAAAATAATTGTTTAGTGTCGCAAATTTTAAATACGCCAGGGATTGCCTTTTCTATAGTAAATTATTCAAAAAATAATTTTATACTGTCGCAAATTTTAATTACGCCAGGGATTGCCTTTTCTATAGTAAATTTTGCAAAAAATAATTGTTTAGTGTCGCAAATTTTAATTACGCCAGGGATTGCCTTTTCTATAGTAAATTTTGCAAAAAATAATTGTTTAGTGTCTCAAATTTTAATTACGCCAGGGATTGCCTTTTCTATAGTAAATTATTCAAAAAATAATTTTATACTGTCGCAAATTTTAATTACGCCAGGGATTGCCTTTTCTATAGTAAATTATTCAAAAAATAATTTTTTACTGTCTCAAATTTTAATTACGCCAGGGATTGCCTTTTCTATAGTAAATTTTGCAAAAAATAATTGTTTAGTGTCGCAAATTTTAATTACGCCAGGGATTGCCTTTTCTGTAGTAAATTTTGCAAAAAATAATTTTTTACTGTCTCAAATTTTAATTACGCCAGGGATTGCCTTTTCTATAGTAAATTTTGCAAAAAATAATTGTTTAGTGTCGCAAATTTTAATTACGCCAGGGATTGCCTTTTCTGTAGTAAATTTTGCAAAAAATAATTGTTTAGTGTAGCAAATTTTAAATACGCCAGGGATTGCCTTTTCTATAGTAAATTATTCAAAAAATAATTTTATACTGTCGCAAATTTTAATTACGCCAGGGATTGCCTTTTCTATAGTAAATTTTGCAAAAAATAATTTTATACTGTCGCAAATTTTAAATACGCCAGGGATTGCCTTTTCTATAGTAAATTATTCAAAAAATAATTTTATACTGTCGCAAATTTTAATTACGCCAGGGATTGCCTTTTCTATAGTAAATTTTGCAAAAAATAATTGTTTAGTGTCGCAAATTTTAATTACGCCAGGGATTGCCTTTTCTATAGTAAATTTTGCAAAAAATAATTGTTTAGTGTCTCAAATTTTAATTACGCCAGGGATTGCCTTTTCTATAGTAAATTATTCAAAAAATAATTTTATACTGTCGCAAATTTTAATTACGCCAGGGATTGCCTTTTCTATAGTAAATTATTCAAAAAATAATTTTTTACTGTCTCAAATTTTAATTACGCCAGGGATTGCCTTTTCTATAGTAAATTTTGCAAAAAATAATTGTTTAGTGTCGCAAATTTTAATTACGCCAGGGATTGCCTTTTCTGTAGTAAATTTTGCAAAAAATAATTGTTTAGTGTCGCAAATTTTAAATACGCCAGGGATTGCCTTTTCTATAGTAAATTATTCAAAAAATAATTTTATACTGTCGCAAATTTTAATTACGCCAGGGATTTCCTTTTCTATAGTAAATTTTGCAAAAAATAATTGTTTACTGTCGCAAATTTTAATTACGCCAGGGATTGCCATTTCTATAGTAAATTTTGCAAAAAATAATTGTTTAGTGTCGCAAATTTTAATTACGCCAGGGATTGCCTTTTCTATAGTAAATTTTGCAAAAAATAATTGTTTAGTGTCTCAAATTTTAATT